>VDFB02209468.1:0-10341 GCA_007258455.2 Sequoia sempervirens | reverse complement strand
AAAATAGGATGGAAAAAGATATGGACATCCGCCGAAGCATAAGGATGGAGACAAGCTGCAAAGGCTTTGTTTGAAGAAGAACCGTGTTGGCAAAGGGCACGCAGAGAGGGAGAGAGTATAAAATGGAGGCGCAAAAGCCAACTTCCACAGCTGTTGCCAATGTTGCCACTGCCTAAGCGAAAATGAGAGTCGTGGAAGAGGTCATGACGCCCATCAAATCCTAAAGGATACAATATTTCCTTCAAATGAGATTCACCGTGGTATAAAGGGAGATGTAGAGAATAAGGGCGCAATGGGGAAGACATGGAGCAAAGGCAACACAAAGGAACATTGTGAAGATTTTAAAGAGCAGATAAGTAAAGCAAGAAAAAACAAATAAAAGAGAGGAATAAAGATAAGGTTCTAGGTAACAATGTGTGTCTTGCATTTGTACAGTTCAAATTCTAAATATATGCAAGGATCATTCACAAATGGCAGAGAAAAGATAATTAAGAAGAGTCTTGAAATTTGAAGATGTATTGCCCAACATAACTTTGATAAGTGCCTTTTATTGGGTCACTGCTAAACACACCTGCAACAAATCTCTCTGTTTAGTTTGTAAGCATCGAATCTCTTGGAAAATATATGCTTAACTGACTATGCATGAGTTATAGAAAGGTGTTCATTGCTATTGTGTAGAAATATAATATGCCTTACTTAGTCTCATTTCTAAAGATGTCATTCAAAATTAAATAATATGCAAGGTAAAGCTAGTTATTGCATCCAAAATATCAATGAAGACTTCGTGCAACTCAGATAATATTGATCCTCTATGTAGGCTTAAAATTAGCCAATAGGCTTCTTATTGTGGACTCGCCAGTCCACATTCACCCGACATACCTGTCTCACACACCTGAATACCATTAGATGCCAAACTTTCGGTCGAAAAATTGACTCACGCCGTTGAACTGTTGCCGGAAACCATTTTCAATTATCCGTTTTTATAGACACGACTTGACATCAAATCTGCACTCATTAAAAGTCGTATCAAATCTCCACTCATTAAATTCGTATAAAAAACCAGCTGGCTAATAGAGTGCAGTGTTGTTAATATCTATCGAGCATGTAAATGCAGTGCCATCAGGTAATATTTACTGTGAATAGATTGAAGCAACAACTGTAGGGAAATTGGTTTTGGTTCGTCTCATTAAAAAAAATCTGCTGCAGTAGGGCTTCGTAGTTTTTCCAGCAAACTCTGTCCATCTTTGCTATGGTAGGGTTTTGTAATTTTTCTTGCAAACTTTGCCCTTTTCCTCTCATTGGCTTCGTGAGTTTTGCATGATACAACTAACTCACTGATCATATAACAAGGTGTAAAAGTCCAATAGTTTTCTGGATGAATACTTTAACCCAAAATTAATAGATTTTAAACTAGGCAAACATGGGAATTGGAGAAAATATCAATGTTTCTCTATGTGTGAAGGAAACTTAAAAACACCAAACAATTCATGATGAGGTAAATCAATAATGACTTCAGGGCAATAGGGGCCAAAATCTTGCTACTTTAGAACACTTCGTTCAAGAATCATGGACGTTTGCACAAATAGTTAACCTAACGCTTCAGGATGCTATCTTAAGAGAGGTTTCTATGTGCCCACAATGTGCATCCAAGAAGAAACTGCTACTAGCCCCCTGATTATTGATGTTCCAACTCTTAGGAACATCATATATAGATATGTTCTCTTGCTCTACCCAAGGCTTCTCATGTGAAAAGGGAGAAGAAAGTGCATAGTAGATCTAGCAAAGAAAGGGATATAGCAAAAAGCATAGTGATGCTAAATTACATTGATGCACACACAAGCTTTTTCTGATTGAAAACCAAAAGGATGAAAAGAATCTTGGATGAGGAATGCAAAATGGGTCAGTTATCCTAATCATGCTCAGCAAGGCCAGGATGAAGACTCTAAAGAAGGTAGAAAGTATGAAAAGTTTAGAGATAATGTTGTAAGGATTACAAGAACTATGGGAGAAGATCAATTTGTAGCTTCTTTATATTGTGAGCAACAATTTCTAAAGCTAAAAAGAGAGTTGAACGTTGGAGTGCAAAGAAGGATATAATCACAATATTTAGGGTGGTTTCAATGGCTTTCAAATGAAACCTTTACTCAGTCTTAATATTGTTTTGAAGTTTATCTTTTGTCAAATGAGTGTATGAATTTATTATGGATTCCATGTGCATCAAATATCAGTAAATAAGACCACCTTGTAGGATAGGAAACCATTACCGAATTTGCAATTTTATAGAGGAATAGGATTTAATCTTTCCCATTGTTGGAGCTTCATAGAGTATGCTTGATGGAATTCATTGATGCTACCATTGCATCTCTAGTATAGTTGATGGATAATCATTTGTGAAGTTTGTAACATATGTCATATTTAATCCACGGGCCCATAACTACTCTTTCACAATAACTCCCACTTAGATTGTTAAATGAGTAGGACTCACACATAAGATCTGGGTCAAGTTTTCAAATCATATGTAACATTTTAGTTAGAAATTCCATTGTCATTGATAGTCCATCAGAGCTCCATACAATATCATATTGAACCAGTAACTCTAAGGAAGGGCTACCATGGAGAGGGTTGCAGCTCCTACTTTTAATGGGCCGGTGGTTTCAAATTTTCATGCAAGGTTTGAATTGATTCTTCATCCTAAAAATTTGAGTGGCCATTTTTTTCGAAGTAAAGTTTGTGAGGGTACTGCATAGGGGTTTTCCTTACCTACAGAGGAATGTTTTGATGTATTTTTTCCAAATAGACACCCTTCATTGATACATTGCTCTTCAACTAGTTCTCATAAAAATATTTGACGGCAATTTTCCTTGCAATATCCTGAAAACTTGGAAGGGCCAAGGTAAATTTTTTTTGGCATGACATTGTTTCAAAGAAAAAGTCTCCTTAACCAATCAAACTAAGAAGAGTATATGAACCAAACCTGGTGCAAGATCATTGGTTTATTTGCAAAGTCCATAAGAGGCTTGGAGACGGTTAGTGTTAAGGGACGCAAATGAGTCCTAAAACCACCAACCAATATGAGAGCCTTTATGATGACCTTAGTGTCCTGACCACCTAGAAAACAATCAGTCCCTAGTGAAGAAACATATCATTTGTTATTCCACATGATCCACAAGATATAATTGTATAAGGCATCCCAAAGAAAATATAGGTTCTAACTATTTTACAACAGGAACACAATCCACTTGTTTATGAAAACATTGCTTCAGTAGTGTGAATTAACTATCTAATAGCTAACCTATGACTAGAGGGGAATTTTTTGTTGTTGTTTATTGAGTTTGTCTAATGACAGTGCTCTAAATGGCTGAGTCGAGACCCTAAGAAAAATGTCATTATTTGGGCATTTTATTATATCTGTTTATGATTCTCCTTACTCATGATTTCAAATGTAGTTTTACCACAATAAAATAGCAAGCTAATTGTTTCTTGTAAAAGTGTATACAAATATATATCTTCTATTTCTGATTAAAGGAAACAAAGTTTTTATTTTGTTTTTTAATTTCAATACAACCATATCACCATATGCAAACAAAACCTCTTCAACTACATCCATTGTTTTAAAATGTATAAAAAACCTCTTCACCTACAACCATTGTTTTAAAATGAGAGCATCTGTCAATACTCAGATTATAGTCCATATGGACACCATGAAAGATTTGAGGCTTAATACAGATGATAGGAACCCCTATATGTTTGGGAAGTCAATAGCATCTTAGAAAAACAAATAACAGTACGAGGACTGGCAATTTTCTATGATGATTATTAAGGAAGTTGTTTGGGAAATTAATCATCCATATGGATGTTGGTACTTTGGTGAGTTTCATAGATTGTGTAGGAATTAAAATGATAAGTAGGCTACACAAAGAAGATCAGATGTTCCATAGGTGTACAGTCATAGGGATTTGGAAAATCACAAAGCATTGCATTGTACCATTCACTGGGTAGCTTGTTAAATAAAGATCCTGAATTAATAGCAAAAAATGACCTGTGTTGGAATGTGTTTACACTGTTAAGTTTTACTGTATGTTCATGGTAAATTTGATCTCATTTACAACATATCCATGTCTTCATGTGTGCGTAACATATTAGGTTTTTGTTTCCTCTATTTATATGCATGTGTGTGAATCAAAGAGGTCTTATGGCCACTAGTTGAAACTCTCTTTTGTATTGACTCTTCTCTGTCACTTTTTAAAGAGGAATTTTGGATACACATAAAACCAACATCATCGATAATAAAAATCCTTATAAGATCTTTTAAGTCCCTGCATCTACTAAGTAATTAATCAAGAAATTTTGGAGTTTCAATTCATTGGCACACTTTTATTCCACTGTTTTGTTGTATGCTAAATGCCTTAACGTATCTATACGTGGATGTTTTTTGTTGAGAACTTTTGTACTAGCATTCATTTAAGAAATTAATGCTAGTGTTTCTCCTCACTAGCTCCAACTTCCCCTCAATTGTACATTGTTTATTTTTTAATTTGCTCCCATTGAATAAATGTAATATCCAAATCCAATATAATGTTGCACTAATGCATAAAATCCTCATGAAATCAATGCTTGGCTACTCTTAATATTCAATGTTATTGATGAAATTAGTTTCTTTTTTTGTAGTTGCAAGCTATTTAATTCCATTTCTCCATGTTCCAAAAATAATCTATCTAGTAATGAGTTAGAAGCTTTACTTGTTGGGATCTATGCCCCTTTTTTGCTATAATAAACACACTTAATTGAATATCAAGATAAATTTACATTTTATCTTTAATTACCTATCGGCATATCCCTTGAACCTTTTATAGGTGCAAGTGCTAGTAAAAATAAAATTCTATGGCCAATAAACTTGGATGCAAACTGCAAAGGCCCAAAATCATGATATCTCAATCTTACTTAACAAGAATAATTAGGTAATTAAAGATTTAGCCTATTTGGTGGCCTTAGTTTGTTTTCTACCAAAGTATTAAGGTTCTTGATTTTCTGTTACTGAAAGGAGATTCTATGTCCATATTTATGTGTGTGAAATATAATAGATATCCTTCTTCTCATAAGAGCATGAGTGAATATTATTGTCATGTACATGGATATACGTAAGAAGTCGTGATCTGACAATATACAATTTCTCAAATTATGTAAGTCAAAATCTATCTAATCTCGTTATTTTGAAACCTTGAGTTGTTGCTAGCGACATCAAGATTGTAAGTGAGCATAAGCCATGACATTGACTTGTAAGCACAATATTGCTCCAAACCTAGATAAAATCACATATATCAAGTACTCAATCATATGACCCACTTCCTTCAATATCTATTAGGCATGCGATAGATGTAAAAGTATTACTACTAATTATAGTGTTGAGTGTACATTGACATATGATGATCATTCCGTTATTGTGCCATTAGTTGTCTTAAGTATGACTCCATCACTGATCTTGCTTGAAGCAAGATTATAACTAATGTGTTATGTATTTCAAGGTTCAGAAGGATACTATGTGACCATTTGAGAAATTCTATTGTGAAGGAAATAGGCATAATAAGGTCCTCTAATGTCATTTTATCCTCCTTTCTTAGTACAATAATAAGACATGTTATATGGTTCTAGAATTACATTTGGGTATCAAGGTAAAGGCCTTATATGATTATAAAATATTTATTAGTTCCCTTGAGTATAAAAACCTCAATATTGAATCTATCATGTGAATTTTGAATGGAAGTGCTTTCTTATAGGTTCTCTAAATTGGGAATCGGGTTGGCTTTCCTTGCTTATCGTGAAGCACTACCAATAGCTGAGAATCAATAAAAGGAGTCCTATTGATTAACAATGGAATTTAACGTTTATTTGATACTTGATTGGGTATTAATGTTAGTTGAGCTAAATATATAGGGGAAGAGCACCAGTAACAAACATAGTTCCAATAACCGTTTACTCCATGCACACCTGAGCCCCCAAAAACTGTTTGTATTTTAGTCATTACATAATTTTAATTATGCCAATAAATATTTGCATCCTACTCCTCTACATGTTCACTATTGAATGTGTAGTTGACCAAAAAATTTAAACAACTACTAGTACATATCTATTTCCAACACAAGGAAAGTTGCACAAAATAACTAATTTTTACATTGATATAACTATATAAGTACATAAATGTTTACAATTACCACTCTATGCAAGTGGCTCAAAACTTAAAATACATTGTATTTACATGTAGATGTGCACAGTTAATGGTGCTTAATATGACATAATATAAAACATTTATCAGCTTTATGGGCTATCAATTGCACTTTCTCCCACACTTCTCATCACATCTTCATGCATTAACTCCATCTACTATTGGTGCCTACAATACTAGGGCCACGGTGTAAGCCCTCAATAAACAAAAACATATATTAATTCATATATGGAAACTGAATTTATTCAAGCCCCCATACAAATGAATTAAATCACATATAAAACTGAATTCATTCAAGCCACCATAGAAATCAGACATAAATGGCAACTGCAATATGAAATGACTGATTGTTTCCCACGAAAATTCAAATATGAAAATCAACCACCACAATTCAATGCATTCATATTCCACATTTAAATGATTTAATAAGAGCGAATTTCCAAGGTTGTTTTCATTACGAATTCTCCTTTGTTTTCACTGAATATCCTTTACGAAATTCAGAACTTATGAAGACAACCTCTACACATTCCTCTTTAAAAGATGCTTATTTAGGTATGTTTTTTTTTTGCAGATGGTTCAGTTTGTAAAACTTTGATAAATATTTTTTTTGCTCAATGATTCACAAACATGTAGAATTGATGTGAAATAGTGTATTTCCAACAGTTTAAAAACAGTATCTTCTATATTAATGTGGTTGGCAGTTGCATGATCATCTACTGAAGTGTATGTTGTTATTTAGTATTTACCTACCTGTAAATTTTAACTGTAGTTATCAAAATTTGATTGTTACATCATGTTGTAGTTAATGCTAATTTTATCTTTTCAAATAAGGTTGGTAAGTCAAGGGATTTGTTTTCTTTTTATCTTTGTTACCATAGAGTTAGACTTTTTGAAGTAAGCATAAAACTCTGAAGTCTGGGTGGTGATTCTTCCAAAACAAGTCGAATAGATCCCATTTGAATTAGTAATCTTTTCTCCAAGTTTAAGGGGACTGTCCAAATTTTAATAAGACTCACGAAGTCCAAGTAGGAGATTCAGCCATCCAAAACCAAAGTAAAAAGATAAATTTGAAACCCTACTTCCAGGTCAAAGATCTCATTTGAATTAGCAGTCTTTTGTCCAGTTTTGGTCAAATTGTGTTTTTCTGACTCTGACTCTGCTTGGAATATCAGTCTTACCCAAATCGAGCCGAGCCTGAACCTCATTGCTATATATCAACATACTTGGTAGATCGAGTTTTATCTCAAAGTGTCTTGAAACATAATGGACTTGTTGTCATCCATGACTATCCTTTTTGAGATGTTCCTTGTTCAACTATGGATTTGTTGACTTTAGATGTGATGCACATATTTTAATTAGCATGAAACAAGCTGCAATTTGCACATTTTCTTTTAGGGCTTGGCCTTTGATTAGAGGTAACATTTTTTCAATTATCTACAGTTACTGTTAATCTATCTGGTACCATTTTTCTGGGCATATAATTTGTAACACTTCTCTTGCAATGGCTATTCTTGACCGAGTTCTTAGGATTTGAGTGGAATTTACTTAGGAAATAGCCTGGATTGGTGGATATATCTATCGGCATAGTGTTTCTTTTATTTTATATTCACTATGATAAAATAAGGCAAGTTCTTTGCTTATTTGACTATGGATGTTCTCTTAATAAGATACCTAATTGATAAAGGCAATGACATTTTGCAGATAAGGGGCTTTGTATCCAACATGGAGGAGTGGATGGGGGCTTGTGACTGCATCATAACAAAGGTAATTAAAATAACTTTTTTCAGGCTTCTGGATATAACATGCAAATTTCAGTAGAATCTGAGGAGTTTGTTTCTTTTTCTACTATAAATACGGCTGATAGCAACCGCATTATCCAATCTATTAGCATATAAATTCTGATTACTGGAGTAATCACAAAGACAATAAGGGCCAGACTCAACTGGTCCATGTAGGCTGTGTTCCATGGCATTTCAGGGATTGGGAAGGCAGTGCATATGCGCACACGCACTATATAGTGTGTGTGTGTGTACATCAAAAATTTAAGTTCAACTTTATATATTCATTAAATAATAATGTATCAAATTTGACTTCAAAATTAAATCAAAATGTAATTGACATAGCTGATAGCAGTATAGCAGCAATAAATTTTATCCAAATGGATGATAGGATTTTCATCCAGAGCCTATATGCGAAGGAATTTAGATCTGGAACCTTGATCCACTGTTTGTTTCCCTGCAAAAGCCATCACTGTCTCAAGTTTCAACCTCTTTCATAGAGTTAGTTGTCTCTGCTCTATTTTCCATTTTCTTGAAAGAAGAAGCAGGGGGATAAGAATTATCCCTCCGTTTACTCATTACGAAAATCAGAAATACCCAGACAATTTATTTAGATTGCACCTCTGATAAAATGGTCTCCTTTGGAGTTGATATATTCTCAAGTGTTTCCTTCTTGATTATTTATTTTTATTGCACCCTCTTATCCTCAATTAGTAAAATGGGACAGAGTATATGTCTCCAAGCTCTTTGCTATGGATCAAAGTTTGGCTTGCTATACTTCAGTGCTGTCATATTCATGTCTATTACATTTGAATTTGTGTATTTATCACTATTTGCCTTTTTAACCAAATCTGAATAGCAATATGGGTTTCCCTTGATAAATATAAGGCCCCTTTCTTGTGTAAGAACAGGTTAACTTTTTTGAGAGTAGTCTATATGTTTAATTTTGTAAGTACTAGAAATTAAAATTTAGGGCTTTCCAGACTGCAACATTTAAATTACAAAAGTACACAATGAAGCAAATGAACCCAAACGTATGTTTAGGAAATAAATAAGATGAAGAAATCATATTGCTGAAACATAGATTACCAATATATATGCAAAAGCATGAAAGCTAAATATTAGAGAAATCAGGAATATCATTAGCAAATATTTTATGCCTGCTGGAGCAAAGAATAACAGACCGTAGTGGGCACTAACTCTTCTGACTCCCTCCAATCTTCCACTCAGAATCTTATTTAGACAAATGTATAAAACTTTCATCAGCCTATTTCATTCAACAATCAAGATAATTTGAAAGGTTCAGCTAATAAAAAGATACACAGCCACAAATAAATGTAGCAGCTGTGAATGTAACTGCTGCCTAGTTTGGTTGGATTGGCAGCTGTATAGTTCAACAATAGTTTCCAATTTGAATATATGATGTTTCTATTATTACCAGACCGTACATATCCACGTCTAGTATCACTGCATTATTGTAAAGGAGAAGTACACATGGCTTACAGATTTTGGTTGTTGGATCAACTTTGAATTTCTTTAAAATTATTCTTTGTTATAACTATTCTTGTTTCTAATCTATGAATGGGTGAATTGTACTTGCAGGCAGGACCAGGAACTATTGTAGAAGCTTTGGTTCAAGGACTTCCAATTATTCTTACTAACTTCATTGCAGGCCAGGTATTTTTAATATTTATGATTTTGAAAAGTATTCAAAAATATTTTAGTTTAGTCAAGTTGACTACCATATGATATGCATAACAATTTGTGATCAATGTAAAAGATAAGTTAAACAAGAGGTTTGCTCAAACTAGTAGAATTGATAGATAGAAAAAAGGGGAGGCCACAATGTGGTGATAGAAGACCCTACTAGGGAGAAAAAGAGCCACCAATTTCTTTAAGTAAGGGAAATGGTGTGCACCACAATGAAGAAAGAAGTTGTCACACTAATTGCAAAGCCTAGGAAGATGGCAAATGCTTATGCAAAGATAGCAATTACTTACTTATTCATTGCATAGTAACTCTGAAATACGAAATCAATTGTAATATTTGGATTACTTTTTGGGTTAGAGTGCAGCAGGTATCTATAGCGAGAGAAACATGCCAGGTGTATGGACATGACATGCAACTGGCATTGCCCAACGGAACACTGGCCAACTCATCTCCCCTGCAAACACGGGAGCCCTGAATTAGCAAACCACCCAGGTCTCATCTATGACATGGGCCACCAAGGTTACGTGAAATATCTATGTTTGACAAGAAGGAAAAAAATCTTTGACTATACAAGCATCGTAGGTTCCCCATATGACCTGAAAAAGCAGGTGTGTAGTTTTAAGAGAGTTTTAA
>VDFB02209465.1:0-106290 GCA_007258455.2 Sequoia sempervirens | reverse complement strand
GATGAAACAAAACTACCTAAAACTACTTGCGGACAGGGATTTTCTTCTCGAGTGGGATTGCATTTGTTATGATGCATTGAAGGGAAAGGAGGAGCAGATCGTTGAGCTCACTCATGAGCTTGAGGTGACTAGGGACTCATTGCATAGCACCCAGTTGGCTCTTCGAGAGTCACAGTTACAGATTGAGAAGCTTACCGTGGCGTTGAGTTTAGCACGATCTTCACCATCTTGTGATATAGTTCAGATTTCCATGGCAGCAGTTGGTGAGGAGCATACACCCATGGTTCATAGCAGTGAGGGATATGTTGAGGATGTGGTTACATCCATCACGGTTACAGGAGCAGTGGATACAGATAGGATGAGTGCACTAGATGGGAGTTGCAGTGAGCCACGCGTTGCACCAGGTTCTCTTGAGATTAGTCCCGTGATAGGTGATGCAGGGCAGATCATTGATAGTTCCTGTGACATGGTTGTTGATTCACTAGAGAGTGGTGTGACAACCCTCGACACTTGTCCATCTTCACAGAAGATATTCAGAGTCTCATCCAGTTGGGAGATTGGTACTTATGTTGATTTGTTTTCCTCTCCTGGAAGCAAATCAATCATTTCATCCGATGCAGTTGACTATGATTGGCAGTTGGTTGAGCCAAGTCAGGAGTACAATTCAATTTATTATTCCAACGATTCAGAGATGGATGATTCAGATCAGTATGGAGTGATTGTGCAGTTTGTGAATAATCCATTATTTGAATTTGATGGTGGTTTGATCTATGATAACCCACTCTTCGAATTGGAAGCTGATCGTACTCTTGATATTAGTTCTATGTTGGGTGATGATCGTAGTGTTTGGGATTGTTCCAGTGCATCGCAATTCCAAATGAGACTCACAGAGGAGTTTAATGGGGTGTACACGGTGAGGAGTGCTTATAGTTTTTCCTTTGATCCACCTGTACATGATTCGTATTCGATGCACAATTCTTGTGCACAGGGTGATTCTCTTGGTGCAGTCGAGGGGCGTAATTCATTACTGTGTACAGAGTTACCATCTTCACAAGATGGGATTAGCGGATGCAGGTACTCGACTCAGCAGTTTGCGGGGTATTACTTGCAGGGACAGCAGTCAGTTATCCATCATGCTGATATGTATTCGAAAGGGCTTGCTACTTCTATGTCGCAGATTTTTCATACGGGTACATGGTTACTGGGCGACTATGGTATTAGTTGGCATGATGGCTGGGTCAGTTATCACATCCATGAGGGTTTAGCAGAGGACAGGGAGAGATTCAGTGTAGCAGATGCTTCTAGAAGTTATTTTCTCCACATGACAGATGGATGTGAATTCAGATTGTATTGGGATCCAGGTGGTGACAGTTTGGGTATTGAGTATTGGATGGGTCCCACTGGGTTACTTCACTATTCTCAGCATGGTGAAGTTGGAGGCAGTAGAGCGCAGTGGCAGTCTGAGGACGATAGTCACGACAGACTTTCACTCTGGGTTTGGGATCCAGGGATAGCTTGTGCAGTTGAGTTTTTGATGATGCTACAAGGGACAGTTCGAGATGTGTGGGACATTTCACAGTTTTCCTTTTGGGCCTTTCGAGGATTGGAGTTTGTTTACAGTGGAGATTGCTTGGGGACAAGCAATTTCAGGGAGGGCGGACTGTCATGTCCCGATTTTTGGCGAGCATCAGAGTTCGTAAGAGTTAGCCTATAATGCGACCCTCGTAGGCTGATGGATGGTATAGAGGGTCATTTTGGAGCTTGGCTCAGCTTCAGTTGGCGGAGTTTGATCAATAGGCTTTCGTTTGGGCTCGATCGGAGACTTCTTGCAGAAGTTGCTATTTTTAGCAGTTCCTGGCAGGCAGCATGGGACCCCTGCTATTTTTAGCAGTATGGCTTTGGCAGTGTTCAGAATCACTTCAGTGTTCGTCAGCTTCAGACGGATCAGTCATCGGATGAGTAACGAGGGAAATATTAATATTTAATTGCATTAATTAAATATTAATTAATTGAGGATTATAATATAAAGTTATAATATTAAATTATAACTTAAGTGATTCTGCTTGAGGGGGTCGCCATCATCAGAGAGGGGGCCAAATTGACATTTAAATTTATATTAAAATATTTGGCTGTGACTGGAAATATTAAAAGATTAAAAGTTGAATATTTTATTAAAACCCTATTATTAAGGAAATCGCACTTTTGAGAGATATAGTGCATTTGCATTGGGTTTTGAGCCATTATGACATTTGTGAATTGAAAATTGATCAGTCTTTGCCAGAGAACGGAAGCTTTAGGGTTTCAGTCTCGAACGCATTGGAGAACGAGCCATCTCCAGTGAGAGCGATTCAGAGGATGTGAAATAACACCTGATTTATTGCCAGTTGTGAGATTTCTTCATCCAGAAGAAATTATAGAGTTTCACAGAAGTATTTCATCTGGGTTTCAGGGAGATATCCATCCAGGAAGGTTTGCTACATGGAGGCGCCATTTCATTGAGATTCTGGAGTTCACAGAAGGAGCCGTACATTTTATTTAATTTGCTGCTGTTTCCAGTACACAGCCGTACTTGCTGCAGGCCGTACTATCTTCATTTGGGCCGTACAAACTTCATGGTTTCAACTATCACTTCATTCACAGAGGAAGTACTTAACTAAGGCACATATTTACTTCATAGCTGGGGATCCTGAGGCTAGCCGTACTATTTACTAATCATTTGCTGCTGATATCGGGGCCGTACTGTACAGTACCAAGCCGTACCATCCTTGGGAAGGGCGAATTCTCCAGAGGAAGCAAAACGCCTTTCATCTTTGTCTCCATTCTTCAGCATTTGAGGCGCCTAGGAGCTTGGGACAATTTGCAACCACAGAACAGAGGGAGAAGGGAGATTTCATTGCAGCCGTACCTTCTCAAGCTGATCATTTATTGCTGTATCAAAAATCAGGTTTTCATAAAAACCATTGCCCTTTTACTTTGCATGTCTCTGGATCATTATTGTACTTGTTTCAGAAGATCAATAAATTGCTTGGCTACCATATTAGCAATAGAATCTTTCGTTTACAGAGATATATTATTTTATTTGAATTTATTATTCAATCTTGGCAAAAATCGCAATTTCAATTGTTGCACAAAAACCCACAAAAACAGTCAAAAAACCAAAACTTTAGAAAAATCATCAGAAAGACGTCAGACTCAATAATAGGGGAAACTAGGGTTTCTACATTTTCAAGGTGGAGAAAAAACTTCTTGCAGCAGTTTGATTATTTGAAGGGTTTATAATCTGCTGTCATAATTTCCAGATTTCAAGATAATCAATTTCTTCATTTTTCAGGTGTGAATTTCTATGTAAAAAGCTTATAGAGACAATCTATTATTTATAAAGCTTCATTTGCAGCATTAGTTTTCCTGTTGTTTTATATATTTCTCTAGTTTATGTTTCCTGGCACTATTTTCAAAATCTCAAAAAAACACAAAAAACAACAGTTTCAGCTGCATAGCATTTGCATTCAGAGACAGGAGGGTTATCACATGTTCATTGGTATTTTTTTTGGGAAAATTATTATCAGAAATTTGGAGAGCTTGGCTTTTAGGAGCTTGAGGACGAAAACCCTTGGGTTTTAAGGAGGATTGAACAAGAACTCAATTCCATCGATGGGTGGATTCATTCAGGATTCACAATTATGCAAAAATGATCAATTGAACGATTTGGGAAATTTGTGAAGTCTTCTATGAAGACAAATTTCAGGATATTCAGGGTTTGAGGAATTTATTAGAATTTTGCAGAGGTATGTACAGAAAAAGATGATGGAGTGATTTCAGAGTTAAAAGACAGATTCTAGGGATTTGGATGATTCAGATTTGGAAGTTATTCATGGACGTCATGATAGCAATAAGGAGATGGGAAGTCATGATAGCAGTAAGGAGATAGGAAGGAATGATTGGCCATTTCATCAATTGAGGGTATTATGCAAAGGTGACGGGAACTAATGACTATGGTCAGAGGTATGTAAAGTTTCATCACAACCACTCACATATGGTAGTGCATGAGTTTCAGAGGTTACGTGAATTAGAAAAACAATATTATCTCTTCCTTGAAGCATCGTGTCATTCCTAGTTATATAGACATTAAGAGCTCGGGTTATTATAAATAATTGTGATGATAGCCACTTCATGAGATTCCTCAATATTTCGGACCTGCGTGGAGGAGGGAAGCATATACTTCTGAATCGTGCATAGAGAAGACAAAAAGGGGAAGCAAATTATTTAAGGAATATTAATTCTTTATATGCGACGACCGATCCCAATTGAATCAAGCACCATTCTGTTTACTGAAAGGCATTGAGGCCTTATGACATACTTGTCACTGAAGAGTTGCAGGTCCTATAAATCAACTCACTTACCTTATGCACCTCCACTCTGCGTGTGTTATTGCTATGCTACAAGGTGTATGAAGGATTTTGGTGTATAAGGAGGATAGGCGGGCTTTAAAGAATCCACGAAGAAGGAAATAATGAGTGCCATCCTATAACCTTGTCGTCACCCAGGAAGCATGAGGTGGATAAAGATTTTGACACAGAACTGAAGACTCCACTTTGGGTGCAGTCGGGGGTTGCTTGTTATATGCAAGTGCAGCTTAAAGGTGGTGGATAATCCAGTCATTGCGATTAATTAGTGATTGGTTAGTAGCAGATCGATAATTTTAAATCACTGTGCAATAAATATATGCTGTGTGTAAACGAGGTCAGAATAATATTTTATCCTGCTCTATGTTGTGCTGGTGTATCTATCAATTGTTATTAAAGTTTAACTTTCCATTATAAAAAATAGTGTAATAGATTCCTCCATCATTTATGACAAATATATGTTACCTGTAATGGTGGAAACTCTGTACTATGAATCTGAAAGCAATTACTGTAGTACCGGCATGCAAACAAAGTGTTTGACATAATGCCATTTGACTGAGTTTCAAATTAATAGGGATTTTACAAGATAGCTTTGCAGATCATTTGACCTGTTTTATCTTTAGTAATTGGTTGGGTTAAAGAGGAATCGCATCTCCATTTGGACGTATTGAAAATATTGTGTATGAATGTAGTCATGGCTCTTTTATGTTGGATGTCCCTCTTCATTTGCGGTATGATATATTTAACTTTAGATTTAAAGAATGAAATAATAGCCTAATAAATTATCATTATGGAACAGAAAGAAACCTGCATGCCAATGAAAGAAAGCATCTTTAAAATCTTACCATACAGCTATTTCTTTCTGATGTTGTCATTTCACATCTAAAGAATAATAAATTTATCAAAAACACTGTCAAATGTACTCAGCATTAAACAGCTTCAGTCGGATGCTTGATCTAAAACATATATTTTGTCAAAATCAAGGTACCATAAATTGCAGTTATTTTCAACAATTTCAGATAAGCAACTTGTGGTGGCTAGATTTTCTTCAGTACTGTTCCTTAATGTTAAAATTTTTGTCTTAATCTAACCCTTTAGGAGTAACATTACCCAATCATTTTGGTGCCTTGTAGATCAGAAACCAGTTCTGATTTGTTCTCCAAAATTAAAAATTTGTGCCTTTTGGAAACTCTTCCAAAGGTGTATTTTTGATGAGATTTATGAGTACAATGCAACATAAACTTTCAAGAAGTTTGTTTCACTTCCTATTTTGGTGATAAAGTCAAAGCTGAAGGATGCAAAATTTGAACTACATAAGGTGGAAGAGAAATAATTGTGGACTTGGACAAGGTTGTCTCACATACCAGATTGACATCTATCTTGGTCATAACTTAGAAGGAACCTACAATTGGGAATATTCTGAAACCGTGTGCACACAAAGGAAGGTTTTTCCATAACCACTTCTCACACTTGAAAAGCTTTGTGAAGCCAATGGCCTTGTATTATACTTTAACCTTGGAGACTTGTGAATGTCATGACCCTCCATTAGCTTTCATGCATAAATCTCTGAGGCCTTATTCAATTGAATGTACATCCTTAGGGATTAGCTAATGAAAACACCAGAAAAGGAACTCAGAGTTCAAATAAACTGGTGCACAATTATTAGGTAAATACTAAATAACTATGCACTTGATCTAAAATTATTTTACAAATTAGATTATGGTTTTGACTTTTGACATGGAGCTGTTTATCAACTACATTTTTGTAGGTGGGATTTATATTTTCAAGTGACAAGCTTCGAACAATATGTGTTTTCAAGTAAAGTGTTCTATAGCTTTGTCATTTATAGACAAGAATCCTTTCTTAGATGGCAAGGCATCATACCATGATTAGTAGGGAAAATATTTTGAGCATCATGTATATTATTTTTTGCTTATCACTCTTGGATAAGAGTTTGATCAAAATAAGGAGACTTATAAAATATGACCTAAATAACACATATGTTTGATGGTGTGTCTATGAAATTAATTTAACACAACTAAGCACGACACTTTGGATGCAATATGCTTCTCTACATTTTTTTTGCATTTGTTGTTACGATCATACATCTTAGTAAATGGATTATTATTTTTCAAGTTAATTCTTTTTATTTTGGTGCTTGGAATGCTAGAATTTTCTAGTCACCTTTGATATCTTAAATAATACAACACGACTTTTGTTTCATTTACAAGTGGCAAGAATGAATGTTGGTGATGCTCTTGTAGATTGTGAAGTTGATTGGAGCTAAGGAGGCAAACCACATCGAGTTTTGTAGAATCCGAAACATGGCAATGGAGATATTGTACATGCATGAAAAACCTGAGCTTAGGGTCATTACCAACAAGCTGATAGATCCAACGTGGATGGAAACAGGGCTGAAGATTGATATTGAAACATTGGTAATATCTTTGAACTCATTTTTTCATTTCTTAGCAATACTTATGGTCTATGCATACTCTGTTTCATTTCTATTTCCAAGGCACATTTTTTGGGTAGTTTATGCCACATCTATTACAACTTACCAATTAAGAGGAAACAAGGAAGATGGAGAAAACCATTGTATCCTTGTAGGGATTATGGGAGAACTAAGGTTTACTAGGGAAGCATGTTAAATGCTAAGTCAAGCAATTTGCATTTATGGTTAGATGCATCGATTATTCCATTTACTTTCTTGTTTTGTTTTTTAATAAAGATGCTATTTATGAATATTATAGGGTCTTTGACTTTGTAGTGTTCTATCATATTCTACTCCCTAGGTGTAATATTTTGTAATGAATTGTAACCTTGTTGCTTGTGAGAGTTATATTTGTAAACACTATACCGATATAGAAGAAAATATAATAGTGTTTCCTTTTATATAGTATCTAGCTTCAGATCTATCAATATAATCACAAGAACAGTATGACATTCATGCAGGGATCAATAGATATTTTGGGATAGCTTGTGCATGTTGAGTTAAATAGTAATAATTTCCACAATGAATAAATGATTGCACAAGTTACTACTTTGTCAATTATGTTGGCATAGGTTCGCTTTTGATAATAAGCTAGGAAGCAAAATATTTGGCCTCAACAAGTAAAAAAGTTGCTTTTAGCTTAGCATTAGGACTCTTCTAATAAAATCTGGAAAAAACATCGTTAATTTTGTCTTTGAAATACACAGAGATATCCTCTTAAAGTTGTTAAAACATTTGTATATGAGTTTAGGAATAATCTTCATGAGAAGTGGTCTTAAGTATTTCTTCCACAAATTATATAGAAAAAACCTTATCATATCATTTAGGTGCATTCCCAAAACACAACCTTGCTAAGAGAGAGGGGTTCTGATTAAGTAACTCAATCTGACTGCAATGATGAATATAATATCCTAGCAAATGGGCATTTTCAGAATACACATCCGGATGATTCTTCTATCATGCATTAAATGTTCACTGTGTCAAATATGCCATCCTTAGATTTTTTTTTTTGATTCCTAGAATTTGATGAAGAACAAGCAACCCTTGAATTTGTTTAAATAATCTTTTTTTGTTTGCAACGAGGTTGATATCTCTTTTATTGTATTCCTTTTCTCTCTCTAGAACCACTCTTACATAGGCTACTAAAAATGGTGTCTTGGAAAACCTAAAGAAAAAATGGAGAAAGGAGACAACAATGCACATAGAAGCTGTCCTATCTAGAATCGTGCATTGTGCTCTAAAAAATGAAAAAACAATGGAGAAAGGATTCCACAACACATATAGAAGATGTCCTATCTAGAATCATGCATAGTGCGCTATAACAAAATGAAGCACTAAGGTTCTAAACAGTTGTGTGAACTATCTCATCAAGATAGTGGAACAACATGAGAACATACTGGAAGTTGACAATGGCACCCTTTTACCAGATACAATATAGTGCTAGACTTTTAGTGTTATAAATAGAACAACACACGAGAAATGCTCTCCTCAAATTAGTAGGTGAAGCTTTTTAAGATCTAACACCACTCCTAAAATTGAGAGCTATGAACACATTTATAGTTATTCACACTATACAAGTTTATCATCTAGGGTTTGCATGAAAGAAAAGGATTGAAAGTAAACATGACCTATCTTTTGGATCTTGGAGGTGAGCATAGGACTCGAAGGTACTTATCTCACAAACCAAGTTTTACTATGAGATTTGTAACTAAACAAAATGAATAAAAATAAATGCTTACTAATTGGCTAAAGCAGAGACTAGTAGATCCACATTAACAAGATATTATTAAACAATTTGAACATCACATGATTCTAAGTAGTAAATTGTCATGTCCCTGGAAATTGTGACACTAAGATATAAAGTATCAAGAAAAAAATAAATAAATGAAACACATAAGAATGTTGGCAATATAATCATAATTATAATTATCCAAAGATAATGTTATAATTACCGAATATAAAATATAAACAAATATCATAATAAGGAAATATCAATATATATATATATATATATATATATATATATATATATATCCTTATCATCATTGTTAATGTTATTGTCAAGTCAAATTCAAACATGAGTAATTACGATTAAAATATAATCATTATTATCATTAATAATATTATAATTATAAATATAATGTTAATCTAACCACTATATCTAAATCATAATTATCATGGACTAGAATAGCCAAACATTATAATAATAAAAATACCATTAAAATAAATACATAAATACCACTAATATAATTATCTATACTTAGAAGAAATCACAAAGAAAATAAATACTAGATAAAGTACACAATATAATATACAAAATAAAAGAACAAAAAATAATATAAAAGAAAATAAAATGAGAGCCAAGTCCAGCATAACCAAACATAAACAAACATTAAGTAAGAGCGCTCAAAAGTAAATAGTCAAACATCACATCGTTTCCAAGGAGCATGGTAAAAGACATGACCCAGCATATGGCTTTGATCGGCTATAAAAGGGAGGTGGTTATCAGTCCAAAAGGCATCGAAAGAAAACAAAATAAGGAAACAAGAAAAACAGAAATAAAGGATCGATCAGAAGGAGAATAAAGGGGATATTATGAGGAAATAAATCACCGTGGCATCAAAAAAAGGATACCCTCTGAAATCTCGTATTCTTAGAGATTAGGCAGAATTTTAGCATAAGGCAGCCAGCGATCTGAGAAGGAGAGAATGGGAGATTAAAAGCATACAAGAAAAGAGGAAACATAGGAAAGAGGAGAGAGCATGGTGGAAGAAAGGAAGGGTATCTGCACACTCATCCAGACAGAAAGGCAATTTCTGTTATAAATTAAATAATTACTATTTATGTTGAAAACTAATCAAAAATAAATAAATGATACTAAATGAATAAATTGAGAATGTAGTAAAGGTTGGTGTCTGTCATATACTATTTAAAATATATATGATAAATATAAATATGTTTAATATAGTATGTTTTCTGTATATACAATTCACATGTTGATAAATATATTTTATGGTAATTGATAGTTATACATTTAGATATATATACATGTATATTGAGACTTATAAATACCTCATAGGTGGTGGACACATACTATATATACATGTAATATATATATTATATATAATGCATATTATTTACGATTATTCAATAATGATGCTTGCAGCAATTATTGGGCCTTATAGGTAATAATGACTCTATTCATTCACTGTGATGATAAATAGTATAACAGAATTCCATCTATGGGATCTTAAGAGATGTTAATATCTACCCTAATGTACTTATGAAATGTATTATAGAAGAATCGTTCCTAGTGAAGGAAACGAATGATCCTTTGACAAGAATGAAATATTTATGTCAACTTCAATCTTATTAGTTGTTATCACTCTAATTTATTGATCTTTAACATTTCTAATGTCTCTTTGAGAAACACTTTGAATGCAAGATTCGGGTTTAAGTGCTTCCACTAGAAAGGGGACATTACATAAATAGTTAAAATGCATTCAAAATTACAATTTAGACAGATAAATTTTGTCAATACAAGACTTGATTCAATACAATCATGGTACTACAATAACTTTAATGTAATGATGATCTTTGCAGCATAAGCCCGAGTTCAACATTCATTAAAAGTTTATGTGCTCAAAGCAATTATTTATATATTACAGTAAAGAGCTTTTAGGGTGTTGGGTTCCGATGTCATTGTTCCACAATCCTATAGAATTGATGTATCTTCAAGGTGAGGGACTAGTCTTTAAGAGGATAGGATATAGGCTCATCAATAGATCATGGAAGACTAAATGTCTGTGTTACATGGGGACGCGTCCCCCCCGCCCAAACCCTACGTCCCCGTCCCCTATGGCGTTTCAGGGACGGGGGGACGGCAGGGGGCGTCCCCCAGGCGTCCCCCCTGATTTTTGAAAACTGGGGGACGGCAGGAAACACGTCCCCAAAAAAGGGGACGGCTGGAAAATTAGGGGGTAGGCGTCCCCGAAACGGCTAGGGGATGGCTAGGAGTCCCCCAACCGTATCGGGGACGCCCAGGCGTCCCCCTTTTGTCAAAGTAAAAAATGTTTTGATTTTTGGCAAATTAAATAAAAATAGCTTGATAAATATTAAATATCTCATTATATTTGATAAAACATTTAATTTTTAAACAAACTATTTTATTTTATTTTCAAATTAAATAAAAATTATTTGGTAAATATTAAATATTTCATTAAATAAAAATTGTTTGATAAATATTAAATATTAAATATTTCATTATATTTGATAAAACATTTAATTTTTAAACAAACTATTTAATATTATTGTCAAATTAAATGAAAATTTGTAATGTCCCCTTCTCGAGCATGATCTTTCCAGTGACCGTTGGCCTATTCCGGAGACCTGTAGGCTACTCAGAAGGTAAAATTAGGGTTTCTTGTTTTGAGGGATGCTCTTGCTCGAGGTTGGTTGATTCAATGGCGGATTCTTTCTGGGTTTTCAGAGAGCTCCACAGTGATATGTTCTTCTTGGCATTCTGAGCATCTTCAGGAATTTACTATTTTTAGTAAATTCTATTTCTGGCAGTGGTCCTTTTGGTATCGGCACAGTTGACTTTTCTCTTCAGTTGGTTCAATTGGTTTATTCAGTTTAATGTCCCCTTCTCAAACCTGATCTTTCTAGTGACCGTTGGCCTTTTCCTTGGGAACCGAAGGCTAGTCGGAAGATAAATTAGGGTTTCCTATTTTTGAGGTCATTGCTCAGAGATGATGGATTCAATGGCGGATCTTTTCTGGGTTTTCAGAGAGCTTCGCAGTGGTGTGTTCATCTCGGCATTCAGAGCATTTTCCGGAATTTACTATTTTTAGTAAATTCTATTTTTGGCAGTTCAACAGTCGGGTCCAGCATGGTTGACTTCCTATGTCAGTTTGATCAGTTGGCTTGCTCATTGATGGCTTCGGGGCGCATTTGGAGAGATAAGTTGTAATAATTAATTAAAGTCACGTTTTAATATTATATTATAACGTTGACCCCCTTGGCCTAGTCTGATGACTTCAAGTTGTTTTAAAAAAAAAGTGGTCTTGAGGGTGGCGCCTTCATAAAGGATTATTTCTTATTTTTCTAAAGTCAAAACCAAGCTCTAAAGTGGACGCCATGATTAAAATATTGAATTTAATTAAAATGGCCAATATTGAATTTGGAAGAAAAAGGACGCCATTCCTTAAAGAGGATTAGGGTTTTGACTTGAAGAAGAGATTAGGGTTTCATGAAGTCAGCAGGAAATTATATAAGGAAGACTTGGTTCATCATTTGGGGATCTTTTGTCTATGCTAATGTTATGCTGCCGAAATGGTTGCGGAATTGCTTCGAGGAATGAATGCCTCCTAGTCTGGGCTCGACTTCGTGCTTGAGAGACAACACCTAGTGGAGAGGTTCGATTATTTGAGTGATTTTATAGTAAGTTTTGCATTGTTGTAGAGTTATTGCTTGAAGTTCAGATTTTTGCATTTCATAACTTTTCTGGAGTTGCTGATTTGATACAGCAGATCCATGTTTTTACTCATATCTCAAAAAATACAAAAATGCTAGTTCTGGGTATTGCATCAATCTTTAAGTTTGTAAGGAGCGTTCATTTTCTCCAATTTATAGGTTTTAATGTTGTGAATTGAATTTTTAATGCCAAGTCGAATTCTTCAGCTGGGCCGTACCATTTAATGACATTGGGATTCGTGCATAATTCATGTGTGGGTTTTAGATCTGTTTTCAGTGTCTCATCTTAGGCGTCTACTTGGTTAAGGCTTAGTGCATTTAATCTCTAGTCAATCGGAGGTCATACGTGGAAGATATGAGCATTTAAGTCATTCATTAGACTGCTGTTTATGCATTTAATGAGCAGATTTGTAACAGAAAACAGAAATCAGTATTTGATCCTTGAAAGCATTGTGGTTTTGATATCACTATCCAAGATAAGAGTGGTTCTCAATGATGTAATGCTGATCCTGTAATTTCATGAGAAATTGGCAGGCGAATGCTTCTTGTTTGTAAAACTGACAGTAGTACTGGCAGTCATTCTTTCTTGTTCAAATCTGGTTGTAACTTTCAATTTCAATTAAGTTATTGTAATAGTTATAGCTCCGCCCTATGGTAGCTACTCTCCCATCTTGGGTCAGCAAGCACATTCTGGGTGTCGAGTATTTCCAGTTCCAGCATTTAATTCAAGCATTTAATTTTGTAATCACTCCGTCATATGGTCGCCCCTCACTCCGCATTGGATTGGGTAGCACATACTTGACGTTGAGTTCTTTTCTGCATTTAGAATAGAAGACCCTCTGACCAATGCTCGCCATCATCGGCGCCATACTGGTTAGAGTTACAGCATAAGCAGTTTGTTTTAGATCCTCTGACCAATGCTCGCCATCATCGGCGCCATTCTGGTTAGAGTTACTTTCTTGCACGTTTTGGTTTTCTCCTCTAACCTTAACGGGTGCACTGCTTTGTAATCTGCAATTTGAAAAAGTAAAAAAATTTGGCTCGGAATATTTCAGTTTCGGGCGTCGGGATGCAGTTTCGGAGAGTTAAGTTCATTTCACTTAAATGACATTATATTTTAATGTTAAATTACCCCCTTGGCCTAGTCTCTTGACTTAATGATGTTTTAAAAAGTGGTCTTTAAAGGGGTGGCGCCATCATTGGGTTAATATTTATTAAAGATGAAAATTAAAGCCTTAAGTTTGGACGCCTTGATTTAAGTGATGGATTTAATTAATAAAGTCGAAGTTGGAGCTTTGAAGAAAGGGACGCTATTCATTGGTGGATTAGGGTTTGACTCAAATAGGAAGGTTAGGGTTTCGAGATGGTCAACAGGAAATTATAAAAGGAAGCCTTTGGTCCTCATTTGATCATCTTTTCGTCCACAGGAATGTTATGCTGCCGGATTGGCTTTGGGATTGCTTCGAGGAATGTATGCCTCCTAGCTTGGCATTGCTTCTCGCTTGAAAGATAGCGACTAGTGGTGAAATAGTCTAGTTTGTGAGTTTGCATTTGGATTTGTGCATTGTAATCAGCTTGTGGCTATTTAGTTCTGTTTTTGCATATTAGAGGTTTTCCAGAATTGCATTTTAGTTACAACAGATTGTTGTTTTAATTCATAACTCAAAAAATACAAAAAGAGTCTTTCTGGGTATCGTTTGTATCTCTCTGTCTGGTAGGGGCAACCCTTTGTCCCAAGTTACAGAATTTTTAGAGAAGGCTGCAATTTTTAAAGTCAAATCGCCCCTCTTGCTGGGCAGTACCTTCTGTACTTGCATTGATTCTCGTGCATAAATAATAGAAGGTCTTTTGCTGGGGTTTCAGTGTTGTAATCTGGTCGCCATCATTCTAGGATCATCTTGCATTTTACTTCGTGGGATTTGAGTGAGTTTGGAGAGAGTTGTGAATAAATTTGTGAGTTACAGGGCTGCTGTTTGTGCACGTGGAAAAAAGGACTGTCAAAAATCAGATTGTCAGGTTGGCTCTAATCATTGAGTTTTTGATCTAAGCTTTATCTTTCAGTGAAGGGAACTCCATATATATTGTTGTAACTCCATTGATCTCATGATTCACATTGATAGCAAGGTTTTATCTTCATATTGTAAGTTGGCAGTAGTACTGACAGCAGTTGTTGTTCTTGCTTATCATGTTTTGTAATACTCAACTCTTCATTCAGTAATCGCAATTGTATTTCCTTCATCTCCGCCCTATGGTAGCTACTATCCCACTCCGGGTTAGAAAGCACATTCTGGGTGTCGAGTTACTTTCAGCATTATAGCTTATTTCTATTCAAAGCTTTGTAATTTCTGTTATCTCCGCCATATGGTTGCCTCACTTCCATATCGGATTGAGTAGCACATACTTGG
The DNA here is from genome assembly GCA_007258455.2 of Sequoia sempervirens. NCBI lineage: Eukaryota > Viridiplantae > Streptophyta > Pinopsida > Cupressales > Cupressaceae > Sequoia > Sequoia sempervirens. Next base: position 91,513 of record VDFB02209465.1, on the reverse strand, counting down.
CGTCGAGCATGCTTTCAGTATATTAGATTGTAGAGATCCTCTGACCACATGCTCGTCGTTTGTCGGCGCATTCTTGGTTAGAGTTCTTGCATAAGCATTTTGATTAAGATCCTCTGAGCAATGCTCACACCTTGCCCACATCGGGATCCTGGTGTAAATTCTGGTTAGAGTTGTTTCAACATTGTTTTGTTTTAGCTGCTAACCTTAACGGGTGCATTGGTTTGTAACTTGCAATTGAAAAAGTTGAAAAAATTTGGCTCGGAATATTTCAGTGGTATCAGAGCTAAGATCTTGCCATCCTGTGAACTAGCCGTCTATGAGTGACAGAGAAAAGAGATACATTGCAAGGGAAGACAAGAAAGTTGGAAAACAGTTTCACCCCTATCAGGCTCCAGAAGGTCAGACAGCTTCAGAGGTTTTGAGGGCTCATTGGGAGTCTTCTCAGGAAACAGACATGGCAGAAGGTGAGAGATTAGTTGGGGGTAACGAGAGGTTTACCAACAACAGAGATGATAGTGGAAAGGGATGAGAGAGATCTATAAGTCCCGGAAAGAGATTTGAAAGGAAGATGGATGCCTTGATGGACATGGTATCTCTCATGATGGGAAAAGTGGGCCAAAACACAACTCCACAAAGTAACCCTGGAAATAGAGGAGAACACAGTGCCTCTAACCAGCATGATGGACATGCAGCTCAACATGTTTCACACAACACTTACATTTCAGCCAGGCGTTTCAAACCCATCTTCTTGGTGCCTGCAAACACTCAGCCTGATCCTGAAGAGAATGCTTCATTCGTGGAGCAGTTGAGACTTGGCCGTGCGGAGTATGATTCTCTGTCTGATGACATGAAGATGGATATGTCCTATAACGATTTTATGGATCATAAAAGAAAGAATAAGGGACAAGGGAGACATTATGAGCACAGAAGACCAGCAGTGCAAGGGGACTTGTGTCAAGTTGTCAACAAGGTTATACTTCCACACTATGACGGGAGTGATAACAGCTCAGCCCGAGCTTGGATTCAGAAGCTGGATAACTATCTAGCTCTTAGACCCATGGCAGAAGGGGAGGCGATTAAGTTCGCTACGCTACACCTTGACGGAGTGGCACACGAGTGGTGGTACCATGGCCTAGTCACCTTGGGTCATCGGTCTATCACAACCTATGATGAGTTCACTAATAGGCTCATCGAGAGATTTGAGAAAAAAGATCCTGAAATCCACTTTAGAGAATTGGCACAGTTAAGGTAGTATGGCACAGTTGATGCCTACATAGCTGAGTTCCAAAGACTCTCAGTCATGGTCATTGGAATCACGGAGAGACGGTTGGTGATCCTTTTCAGTGAAGGATTGACAGAACCACTAAAGGGATGGATTAAAGCTTTTGATCCACCCTCCCTACAGGAGGCCATGAAGAAGGAAAGAAACATGAAGTGGGCAGCTCCTAAAGCAAAGTTTCAACCCAGGCCATCCTTCCACAAAGGGGATAAAGGGAAAAGACCTCATCAACGACCTCCTTTGAGAGCTCAGCATAAGGAGTTCAAACATCATAATCCTCATGTCACAAGATTAGATCCTGAGACGCTGAATGAACTCATAAGGAAGGGTTTATGTTTCCGGTGTAGGGAAAAATGGTCTCAAGATCATGTTTGCCCAAAGGGAGTTAAATTTAATTAGATTGAGTACTATTCAGCTGGTGAAAGTAATTCTGATTTTTCAGACCAACAATCTGATTTTGAAGATAGTGAAGTGTAAAGAGTTCTAGATGAGTCTGAAGATGAAAAGGAAAGCGGAGGAATTTTGGCTCAGCTTTCGAGTTTTCAAAGAAATGAATCCTTCAAGGTTCGAGGGATGATTAAGGGGCAGCGAATAGTTGCTTTGATTGACACTGGGGCAACACATAACTTCATTGATGAAGTTGTGGTGGCAAAGAAGGGGCTACAAACAAAAGAGTTTGAGGGCTTCAAGGTCATGGTTGCTGATGGATTCCACATTTCATGTACCAAGAAGATCTCAAACATGACTATGCAGTTGGGAAACTATGAAGTCAAGGACGACTTCTATGTAGTCAAGATTGGAGATACGGATGCCGTTTTGGGCATTCAATGGCTGCGTTCCCTTGGTGAGATCTCCTTAAATCTGCAAACTATGGAGCTCAAGTTTCAATCCGATGGGAAGAGGGTAGTACTATGAGGAATATCCAATGGGGGTCCTCGGGTTGTATCATTCAAGAGAATGGCAAGGTTGGTTCGCCATGATCAAGTTGAGTGGGTTGCAGAGTGTATGATTCTTCCTGCTAGTCCGGTTGACACTAAGAGAGACTATCCTCCTGATGTGCAGTCTTTACTCACAGAGAAGCGCAAGGTATTTGCTGATCTACCTCCTGGACCACCACCTGAGCGGGGTTCAGAGCATATCATAGAGCTCAAGGAAGGAGCTAAACTCGTTATTACAACTCCCTATTGGTATCCTAAGAAGCAGAAGGATGATATCGAGAAAAACATTCAGGAGCTCTTGGAGATGGGCTTCATTCGTCCAAGCAAGAGCCCTTTCGCATCTGCAGTGGTTCTTGTGAAGAAGAAGGATGGTACCATGCGCATGTGTGTGGACTATCGTGCTTGGAATCAAAGCACCATCAAAAACCGATACCCCATTCCAAGGATAGATGAGCTCATTGATGAGCTACATGGGGCCAAGTTCTTCTCGAAGATCGATTTGAGATCGGGTTACCACCAGATTTGAATGAGAGGATCTGATGTTGAGAAGACAGCTTTCAGATGTCATTATGGCCACTTTGAGTTTCTAGTCATGCCATTTGGGCTGACTAACGCTCGTGCTACCTTCCAGTCTTGCATGAACAGAGTTTTTCAGAAGCAGTTAAGGAGGTTTGTGTTGATATTCTTTGATGACATTTTGATTTACAACAAGACTTGGGAAGAACATTGTAATGTCCCCAATTTAGCCCTATGCTCTTCATTTGGATTTAGCCTATTTCTGGAAACTCATAGGCTAAGCAGAAGCTCAAATCAGGGTTTCCAAACTTCTTGGAGGATGTTTTCGTCTTTTTGCGGAGTCTTCTTTTGGTATTGTTGAACTTGGATTGCGGATTCCTTCGGGGTTTTCTGAGAGCTTCACATTGGTGGTTTTAGTTCGACATTCTAAGCAATTTCATGAATTTACTATTTTTAGTAAATTCTATTTTTAGTAGTTGACTTGTTGACTCCTAATCAGTTGGCTCCACTTTGGCAGTTAGTTCAGACGGTATGGTTGAATTTGGCTTCTGATGCGTTTCTATGGTGATATAAGATATTTTATATTATAATGTTATAATTTAACATTATAATTCCTTGTTCTAGCATCATGAATTAATATTGTTTTTAAAAGGGGGACATTGAAGGGTATTTTCACATGGAGGAAATATTTTAATATTTCTAAAAGCCAAATATTGCTCAAGAGGAAAAGGTGCGCCAACTTTTGGAGAAATGATAATTTTAAATTAAAGAAAAATTGCCTTCATGAAAAAGGACGCCATTTTGAAGGAAGAATGGGTCAAGTCAAAAACCCTAAAAACATCTTGAAGTTAGGGCGCACCTTCTGGAAGCTTCTGGAGGGTCCTCTCAAAATTATAAAAGGGAGCTTTGGGTCCTCATTTTGGCATCTGATGAATTTGCAAAGTTATGCTGCCGGATTGGCTTTGGGATTGCTTCGAGGAATGAATGCCTCCTAGCCTTGGCTCGACTTCTTGCTTGAAAGACAACAACTAGTTGAGAGGTTTAGTTGTAGTTGGTTTCCTTTCATTGTAGTTGGTTCTTCTCACATTCCGTAGTTGAGTTATTGTATTTTCTGTCAATTTTAGAGTTGCTGATTTGTATGGCTGTAGGTTGTTTTTACTCACAACTCAAGAAACAGAAATAATATTGTTCTGGGTACTGTTCCAATCTATTTTCCCATGTAGGGCGACCATATGTGCAAGTTTCCAGAATTTTATTTGAAGTCTATGAATTATCTAAAGTAAATCGCCCTTGCTTGCAGGCAATTTCACTTTGTAAGTGCTTTGGAAGTCGGGCAAAATAAATAGGGGTCTTTGTGAGAAGTTTTTGTGATCCATCTTCATTGTCATCATCATTAGAATGTTTTGCAACTGATTTCAAGTTAAATGAGTGAGTATTGAGAGAGATATGAGCATTTAAGTGAGTTCTGGAGTTGCTGATTTCACCATTTTAACTGCAGATCTGTCATATCAGACTTAGTAAAATTATTAATAGGGCTGGGATTGTTTGTCTTAGTCATATTAATCATTCTGGAGTAGCTCTACATTTCAGCAGTTTGATTATCACTATAATCCATCATGCTTGCAGGAGATATATTATATTGTAAGGCTGTTAGTAGTACTAACCAGCCAATATTCACATTTGTAAGCTCTTTATTATATTTCCCACATTTCGTGGAAGAGACTGATCCTTGCTCAGTCTATTGTATTTACTTTTTAGTTGCTCCGTCATATGATAACGCCTATTCATCTTGGATAGGAAGGCACATACTTGGCGTTGAGCTCCATTTCCAGTATTGTATTTCATGTAATTGCTCCGCCATATGGTCACCTCATTTCCATTCTGGAATTGCGTAGCATATACTTGGTGTTGAGTTTGCTTTCAGTATATTAGATGGTAGGGATCCTCTGACCACATGCTCGTCGTTCGCCAGCGCATTCTTGGTTAGAGTTTTTGTATAAGCATTTCAATTAAGACCCTCTGAGCATATGCTCGCCATCACTTGGCGCCATTCTTGGTTAGAGTTACTTCCAGTTGCAGTTCTGATTAATGTACTGACGATCCTCTTGCCATATGACAGCCTCTCTCTTGTTGAGATTGAGTGTGCATTCTTGGCAAAGAGTTATATTGTAACTGCTGGTTTGATTTATCTAACCCTAACGGGTGTGTTGCATTTCTGATTGTAATTTGAAAATTGAAAAAATTTGGCTCGGAATATTTCAAACATCTCAAGCACTTGGAGGAAGTGCTTAGCATCTTAGAATCTGAGAGCTTGTTTGCCAAAGAGTCCAAATGTGAATTTGGAATGGAGGAGTTGCTTTACCTTGGCCACATAATCAATGCTGAGGGAGTTAAGGTTGATCCTGAGAAGATCAAAGTAGTTGTTGATTGGCCACCTTCTGAGAACTTGACTCAGTTGAAAGGGTTTTTGGGACTGTGTGGATTTTATCGTAGATTTGTGAAAGGCTACTCACAGAATGCTACTCCTCTTACTAATCTCACGAAAAGGGATCTTTTTGTCGGACAGAAAAAGCTCAAACTACTTTTGATAAGTTTAAGAGGATCATGAACTCTTGTCCGATTTTGGCTATTCCGGATTTCTCCAAGCCTTTCGAGCTACAGTGTGATGCATTTGGTGAAGGAGTTGGGGCTGTTTTGATGCAAAACAAACATCCAATAGTGTTCGAGAGTAGGAAGCTAAGAGGTGTTGAAAAAACCTACTCCATTTATGACAAGGAAATGCTTGCCATTATGCATGCATTAGCTAAGTTCAGACAGTATCTGGTGGGAAACAAGTTCGTGGTTAAGACTGATCACAATAGTCTTAAACATTTCATGCATCAGAAGGATCTGAATGAGAGGCAACAAAAGTGGGTGAGTAAGCTTCAAGCTTACGACTTTGACATTGAGTATGTCAAAGGAAAAAATAACATTGTGGTTGATGCTCTGTCTAGGAGACCCCATTTTAGCTCTTTGTGTGAGCTTACCTCTGATTGGAAGGACATGTTGCTTGCTGATTATGCCAAAAATCAGTTTGCAACCAGCGTCATTGAGGGTACTTTTCATGACGAAAGGTACAAGGTGATTGAGGGGTTGATACACTATAAGGGTAGAATCTTTCTGGTGGCTGATTCTAAGCTCAAGAAGAAGATTTTGTTGACATTTCATGACATTCCGCTTGCTGGTCACCAAGGTTTCTTTAAGACATATAGGCAGATCCGAGAAAGATTTTCTTGGAAAGGGTTGAAAGGAGAAGTGCAACGCTACATTCAGGAGTGTTCCGTTTGTCAAATGAACAAGAATGAGCATACTCTACCAGCTGGTCTGCTGCAACCTCTTCCTATTCCCAATCAAAAATGGGAAAGTATATCGATGGATTTCATCACAGGGTTGCCCAAGGCCCAAGGGAAGGATTGTATCTATGTGGTAGTGGATAGACTTACAAAATTTGCTCACTTCTTCGCCATTACCAGCTCTTTTTCAGCAGCTCAAGTTGTAGATCTGTTTTTTCATGAGGTGTTTAGGTTACATGGGCTGCCAAAAAACATTGTGAGTGATAGGGACAGCAAGTTCCTAAGCACTTTTTGGCAAGAGGTCTTCAGAATGAGTGGTACTGTGCTTACTCCAAGCACTAGTTATCACCCCCAAACAGATGGACAAACTGAAATAGTGAACAAGTGGTTGGAAGGCTACTTGAGAAACTATGTTTCGGAGCAGCAAAGGGCATGGGTTAAGTGGCTTCACATAGGCGAGTACTGTTATAATTCTTCCTTTCATATGTCAATCAAGATGTCACCTTTCTTGGCTCTCTATGGTTATGAAGCACCTAGCTTTGCTGATTTGGTGTTTGGCGATAGCAAAGCTCCTCAAGCCAAGGACTTATTGCGGCAGAGTCAAGACATCATGAAATCATTGAAGAACAATTTGCAGATTGCATGACCAGCGTAAGATTGGCGCTGGATCAAAGGCGCAGTTGAGCTGCTCTTTGAGGTTGGGGATATGGTTTTATCTTCGACATGTACCTTTACAGCCTACTCTCAAGAAGAGGGAGTCGGTGAAGCTCAAACCCTCTCCCATGGGCCAATAGTTGGCTAGAAAGGTTGGGAGTGAGCTATGAGCTGAGCCACTGACAGAAGTGTAGGCACAATGTCTCCATCGGCCCTACACTTGACATACTGTGGTTGCTTCCATCACAGCCTAAGCACCTTTGGATGAAGAAGGACAGCTAGTTTTGGTTCCCAAAGAGATTCTTGATTTCAGAGAGCGTTCTTTGAGAAAAAGAACAATCAGAGAGTACTTGGTGAAGTGGAAAAACTTGCCTATGGAGGATGCGACTTGGGAGAATGATGAGATTCTGCAGCATCCAGGCTTGCGATTGCTTGAGGACAAGGGAATCTTGGGGAGGGCGACCGTAATGTCCCCTTCTCGGCATGATCTTCCGATCATGGTCGGCCCGAGACCCGTAGGCTACCTTCTGAAGGTAAAATTAGGGTTTCTTTTTTTGAGGGATGCTCTTGCTCGAGGTTGGTTGATTCAATGGCGGATTCTTTCTGGGTTTTCAGAGAGCTCCGCAGTGATATGTTCTTCTTGGCATTCTGAGCATCTTCAGGAATTTACTATTTTTAGTAAATTCTATTTCTGGCAGTGGTCCTTTTGGTATCGGCACAGTTGACTTTTCTCTTCAGTTGGTTCAATTGGTTTATTCAGTTTCGAGCGTCGGGATGCAGTTTCGGAGAGTTAAGTTCATTTCACTTAAATGACATTATACTTTAATGTTAAATTACCCCCTTGGCCTAGTTTCTTGACTTAATGATGTTTTAAAAAGTGGTCTTTAAAGGGGTGGTGCCATCATTGAGTTAATATTTATTAAAGATGAAAATTAAAGCCTTAAGTTTGGATGCCTTGATTTAAGTGATGGATTTAATTAATAAAGTCGAAGTTGGAGCTTTGAAGAAAGGGACGCCATTCATTGGTGGATTAGGGTTTGACTCAAACATGAAGGTTAGGGTTTCGAGATGGTCAATAGGAAATTATAAAAGGAAGCCTTTGGTCCTCATTTGATCATCTTTTCGTCTACAGGAATGTTATGTTGCCGGATTGGCTTTGGGATTGCTTCGAGGAATGTATGCCTCCTAGCTTGGCATTGCTTCTCGCTTGAAAGATAGCGACTAGTGGTGAAATAGTCTAGTTTGTGAGTTTGGATTGGGATTTGTGCATTGTAATCAGCTTGTGGCTATTTAGTTCTGTTTTTGCATATTAGAGGTGCATTTTAGTTACAGCAGATTGTTGTTTTAATTCATAACTCAAAAAATACAAAAAGAGTCTTTCTGGGTATCGTTTGTATCTCTCTGTCTAGTAGGGGCGACCCTTTGGCCCAAGTTACAGAAGTTTTAGAGAAGGCTGCAATTTTTAAAGTCAAATTGCCCCTCTTGCTGGGCCGTACCTTCTGTACTTGCATTGATTTTCGTGCATAAATAATATAAGGTCTTTTTCGGAGGTTTCAGTGTTGTAATCTGGTCACCATCATTCTAGGATCATCTTGCATTTTACTTCGTGGGATTTGAGTGAGTTTGGAGAGAGTTGTGAATAAATTTGTGAGTTACAGGGCTGCTGTTTGTGCACGTGGAAAAAAGGACTGTCAAAAATCAGATTGTCAGGTTGGCTCTAATCATTGAGTTTTTGATCTAAGCTTTATCTTTCAGTGAAGGGAACTCCATATATATTGTTGTAACTCCATTGATCTCATGATTCACATTGATAGCAAGGTTTTATCTTCATATTGTAAGTTGGCAGTAGTACTGACAACAGTTGTTGTTCTTGCTTATCATGTTTTGTAATACTCAACTCTTCATTCAGTAATCGCAATTGTATTTCCTTCATCTCCGCCCTATGGTAGCTACTATCCCACTCCGGGTTAGAAAGCACATTCTGGGTGTCGAGTTACTTTCAGCATTATAGCTTATTTCTATTCAAAGCTTTGTAATTTCTGTTATCTCCGCCATATGGTCGCCTCACTTCCATATCGGATTGAGTAGCACATACTTGGCGTCGAGCGTGCTTTCAGTATATTAGATTGTAGAGATCCTCTGACCACATGCTCGTCGTTCGCCGGTGCATTCTTGGTTAGAGTTCTTGCATAAGCATTTTGATTAAGATCCTCTAACCAATGCTCACACCTTGCCCACATCGGGATCTTGGTGTACACTCTGGTTAGAGTTGTTTCAACATCGTTTTGGTTTAGCTGCTAACCTTAACGGGTGCATTGGTTTGTAACTTGCAATTGAAAAAGTTGAAAAAATTTGGCTCGGAATATTTCAAAATTGCTTGATAATTGATAAATATTAAATTTTTTCTCATTATATTTGATAAAAATGTTTTATCCCCATTTGAATGGCATTGACTAAATAATAAAATATTATTATATTTACTTTAGTCATTCAACCTAAAATTGAACAAAATGCTTTTATATTTAATAGTTAAGTTATTGGCATTGTTGTTAGTGTTTACCTTTATCTTTATATTGTTGTTATACTGCTGTTATACTTTTTATCTTTGCACATATTGTCATATTGATATTGTTGCACATATTTGATATTTCAAATCGCTCTCTTTCTCTATCTATATATAATATATTTTTAAAAATTCATATATATATATATATATATATATTTCGAAAAATTCCTATATCGCCGTCCCCCGGCCGTCCCCAAAAATCTGCCCTCGGACTGCTGTCCCCGAAACGCGTCCCCTGCCGTCCCCCCGTCCCCGTCCCCGAAACGCCGTGGAACATAGCTAAATGTCAATTTCTTAGAGCGGGTATTGTCTTTTTCACATTGAGCTTAGCTTGATTGAGGAGGGGTTCCTAGAGGTATCCTTAATAGGACAATTAGTGCATGATGATAGAACAATACAAAAGCATTCAACCATACACAATATGTGATTGACCCCAAATTCTTGGCATTAATCCTATTGTTGATATACATATGGTACTTTAATAACTAGTTATAAAAGATGTTTAAGAATAGCATTTCAAATTAAACTTTGGAAAATTAGTAAAATTGCAAATACTAACATTTTAAATACTTGAGTACTATTACTAAGATACTAAAAATAAATAAAATATTAAAATTTGACAAATGAAATTGTCGAATTTGAGATTTCTATTATATGAATATCGAAAATATGACAGCTCACATCATAATATCATATGATAAAGATTATTACAATGAGTTGCATGATACATTGATATCAAAATAAGCACAAAATGCAAAAATGTAGTGAAGGGAGGCCTCCAATCATCCCCAAACTCCTCATCACTCGAACTATTAGAATCCTCGAAGTCAAGTTCAGCCAAACTAACACCAACCAGCCCTGCATCTGAAGCCGAAATTGAAGCATCCTCATGAATCTATCTTTGCTCCTCTGGCTCTACATCCCATCATGCTGTTGGACGCTCTTTGTACGAAAGTGTTTTGCGGTCAATGAGACACAAAGCACTATGTATAGCCACAAGCTTCTCTGCTCTCCTAGAGGTAAGTCTGTTACTCTTAAGAGAGTGGATGAAGCTATATGTAGACGAGTTCCTCTTAGTAGCTGAAGAACTAGAAACCTGAGATAACAATTAGATGGCTAGAGTGGTAGTCAAAGATCTTGATCCATGGCAAATACATCACAAATTTGGGTCCTCTTGCACCATAGTTCGCATATCCATCTTGGTTGCATTTGAATAACCCCTAAGATTGGCAAATTTGGTCCACTTAGTGCAAATCATGTTGGCATCTACAACATCATACATCCTCTTAATGCACCTGAAGAACCCTTCCTTCACCTCTGCATCCTGTATCGGTGTCACTCTACCAGGCATAGTCAACTACCACTTAAGATTAAGTGCATAGGTTGCCATGTGCAAGGGAGTGTTGAGCTTCTCCCATCTTCTGTGAATGATTGGCTGAATGTGCTTGTGGTAGAATGCTAATGTGGGGTCCCTCTCTCGCACAACGACGCTCATCTGATGAAGCATAGAATCAATGCACTCATACACCTCTCCAAGGCTAGGTGCATCTGCATCCCCATAATTGATAACCTAGAAAACTGGTTTAATAATGGTGACAATATATTTTGCATCACCCCAGAACACATCGCTCTTCACCGTATCCTTCACCCTCCTCCCTTGCTCCGTCTTAGACTCGGCCCACCTATTTCAATGTGCTGTCATAACCATGAGTTATAGTGCCTCTTGCAACTCAATGATTCTCTCCAAGAGAATGAAATAGGAAGCATATCTCGTATCAGTAGGTTTCAAGAACTCCTTTTTAGCAAAGGTTCTGAAGAGTGCATGTAATGTGTGATGGTTGCAGATAAACATCTACACATCTCTTGCATCATTTACCACTGCTCTAATCCAATCAATCTTCCCCATGTCCTTGAGTGCATTGTTCATGGCATGCACACAACATGGGGCCCACCAAATATGCCTATAAGTAGCCTCAACAAGTCTCCCCACAACTTTGCACACATGTGCAACATCTGTCACTACTTGAACCACATTTTGTGGCCCAACCTCCTCAATAGCATCCCTAAGGACCTTGTTGTACCCAAACCAAATTTTTTGCTTCATTAAGGCATTTTGCTTAAAATGGTCTAAACCTTGTTAAAATGATGTCAAAACATAGTTTTTGGGCAAATTAAGTATGGGCTTTTAGTCAGTTTGATGTTAAGAAGATATTGGTAAAATTTGGAAATTTTGAAAATTATGGTTTCTAGTACCCTATTTTAAGGTTACAAAACCCTAAAAATTGAAACTTGTTATTATTGGCTGAAATTAATTTTGATTGGCTTATTTCACATCATGATCATAGTGGTCAAGTCAGTTTTAGTTAAAAGTCAGTTTAAGCCTGGTGGGTAGTTTTCAGTTTTTCAGGAGAAAAGTTAGGACCTCTGAGGTCGTCAATGGTAGTTGGCTAGTACCAGGTGTCAAAATCTAAGCCTAAAACTCAAAGCAGAAGATTCTGAGAAGAAAGATGCTGAAAAAGATGCTTTTCGACGGAGCAGATTTTCACATGGTGAAAAGTGCAAAAAATATTCTAAGTTTGGAAACACTTCACTTTGTAACGTGGGAGATTTTTGCAATCAACATGCAAATCAATTTTACAGTGTTCGTACATGTGGAAATGATGAAATACAGTCACACACACGCGTCAATAGCAGTAATGCTTCTACGTAGTCAACTTAGTAGCCAACACGGTGTTCACAAAGTGCGAAATGGAGGAAAACATTAGGTACAGAGCAAATCTGCGCCCTTGGAGGCTAGGGGCGCCCTTCAATTTGAAGGATCAGATTCAATTGTTTCTGCTTGCAAATACATTCGTTCTCTTCAGAATTCTATCAGCTTTTCAGCAAGCCATCAAGCGAGTCTATCCGAGTTGCAAAACTTTGGCAAATGAAGGTGGAAGCAGAAGGTACGAAGAATTTACATATCACATAGGCAGTCAAATTTGCAATTTCTGTGCCCTTGTAGCTCAGGGGCACCCTTGAATTAGACTTATCAGATGATGGAATTTGCAAACTCCGTTTCCGAGGGATCTTTTTTGATTTAGCCCAGCTCCGCGATGCATCTGCTCGCAAATCCGTAAGACATGCTGAATGACCGTGGCAGTTTTTCTAGCAAGCATGTAAAATGGAGGGAAAATAAAAGTGAAAATATCAAACTGTACCTCTATAGGCCAGGGGCATCTAGCCTTTTTGCCAGCTAGATGAGGTTTTTAGCAGTCGTCATCTTCACAAGACCTATGAAGAATCCTCCTAGCTATTCAGTGAATCCAACTGTCAGCCCTCAGGGTTTGTCAAATGCTTGTGATTGAAGAATCAATGGAAAATACTGAAGAATGAAAAAAAGCAGAAAAATGGTTTAAGTATGGAATCTACATACTACCTTGGAAAAGGCGCCCTTCTACTGGAGGTCTTAGAAGTAGTTTTCTTTCTTCGTCACTTCTAGCAACATTTCTTCCAAGTTGTTCCAGCTTCGTGATGAGATCAATGACGCGTGCATTGGAGCAGTCCAGCTCCCGGTGGCAAGGGTCAAAGTACAACGTTCAATTGAAAGTTGCAATTTGCAAAATCATTCTCAAGATTGTAATTGCGCCTCTACAAGTCAGGGGCGCCCTTGCATTTGAGGGCCTTAAATTCACTTTTAGAAGCTCCACATACAGTCATTCTTTGTGGAATTCTTCTAGCTACTCGATGGATCCAACATCCAGTCGATGAGAGTCATCATTCACCGACAACGACAGATTGAAGCACAAAATGGCAAACAAGAAAATGGCTAAGTTTGGTGTCGTTTACATTCTTTTGAGAAAGGTGCCTTTGTTTTTGAGACACCAGATGTAGTTTTTAACACTTGCAGCTCCCAACAGATATTTCATTAGAGTTGTTCTAGCAACATAGTGGATGTGTTAGCTCAGCTCCAGGATAAACCGAGCACCCAAAAAATAGAGTTCAACAGAGGTTGTTGTAACGTTTCCAAGTAGCTACAAAATAGGAAGTTAGCTAAAAATCTCAAGTTTTGAAGGAGGGCGCCTGGAAAGTCAAAGTTTGACTTTTTGGAATCAGTATGCATTTTCAAGCTGACCCAGAAAGGTGGAACTCAGTTAACTAACTAAAATAATATTAAAATCTTCACTTTCATCTGTCAATTTTTACTTGCAAAAGGGCATATTTCTTCAATATTTTAATATTGGCGCCTATTTTGAGACTCATTGTCAATTTTGCATGTTGAGTTAGTTTGAACTATTAAGAGGTGGCGCCTATTTCTAACTCCAAGTCAGTTTTTGTTAAACAAAGTGAGGTCCAATTAGATAATTTCTTTTAAGATTAGAGTTTCTACTTGCAGTTGGTGCCTAAATCCTCAAAATTCTTTATTAATATGCATTTAGGCGTCCATTTATCTCACAGCAGTTTGAGTGAAAATGAGTTTTCTTTTGTGCAAGCATTTGAAGGGGCCACAATTATTATTTTCCAAATTTCGTTGCAGATACAAGTCCAAAATAATCAGCAAACTTCAGATAAGCATGGCAATTTTTGTAGAAGTAGAACCATAAAACTTCTATCCTTTGTCTTAAATTCTTCTATTCTTGTCTTAGGTTTTCTCTCGCATGTCCAAGAATTTGGTGAGTTTTGACAATTTGGATCATTTGGGTTTGTTGTGCACGACTTTATGCACAAAACCCATGTGCTAGAATTTTTCAAGAAAAATTGCCTCGTAGCTTCACTTTTCAAAGCTCTGGTTTCTTTTCGGAAATTCCTTCGCATGGTAGAGGATAAGTCATTATTTTGAAAAATGGAGGATTTGGGTTGGCTTAGAATCATCTTCTGCACAAAACCCATGTTTCAGTTTTTTCTTGGCAAAAGTTGCTTCCGAAAACCCTAAAACCCCTGCAGTTCTCGACTAAAAAGTCTTTGCATGTCAAGCTAAACGACGTTTTTTCGAAATTATGATAATGTGGGTTTGCTTAGAATCATTTTCTCTACAAAACCCACATCTTAGAATTTTTCGTAAAAATTGCTCCTCGACAGGGTATATTTAGCCTCATTAGGAGTCATTTTAGCTCTCTAGAAAAAGTTGTCAGAACATAGCCGTGTTTATAGTCAACAAGTGAGTTTTTCAGAATGCAGTTCATTCAGGCTGAATTCAAGACCAAATCGGTCTTAATTAATGATTTCATTAGGATGAGCTGATATTGATTTACATCAAGTGCAACCGATGGTTGATTCAGACAATTTGATAGGCGTAGTCACTCAAACGCCAACAGTCTCATACCTCATATAGCTGATAGCTTTTCAAGGCCACTTTAGAGGGTTGATACCATTGGAATTCTATGTGTGCAGCGAGTTTGTGTACATTTCTCACAACTAGAGTGTTCATAGTGAAACTTCGCAGTTTCGTCATGTAACACTCTTCTATTGAGAAAAACGTTGAAAGCGTGAAAAGCGTCAAAAGCATAAAGCTGCAAAGGAAACATAGGTCATCACTCCAGTTACAGAGGCGCCAGAGTTACCAGTCAGTGAAATGCCAGTTTAAGTATGCAAAGATTTCCAAGATTGCTCAAGTTGCTGACAAGCAGTGAATTGACAATTAAGACATGTGATGATCTCCAGATGGTGATGCAGTGACCTCGTGGAGGGGTTAATTGCCCGAGATCAGGGCCAGTGAACTTCCGATCAGGACGTCCCTCCTTTTCAAAATAGACATTAGACACAACAACTAACTCAATGCCTCTTTCCGAGTTAACTCGTTGATCCACATAGCATGGCATGTCTATCTTGGAATCATCTATGTACAGTTGGAGTTTTCATATAGTTTTCATTCTCCATTAACTGATGTTAGTTATCAGTTAACTTGCATATCAATAAGTACTTGCGTGTTGCAGACGTCCATTTGATTTAAGTCTTGTATCAGTTAGCTAATGGTAGCTTTCCAGTTAACTGTATAGTTGCATACATTTAGGTTTAGCAATAAAATCTTGCATGCTTGCAAGACTCATGCTAACTCAAGGTGATTTTAGGGTACCCCACACCTTTGATTTCTATAAATAAGAGCTCTTTGCTCGTTTATAATTAAATTTTGCAAGCAATAGTAATATATGTTGAGCCACCTTGCCTAAATTATTGCTGTTCTGTATCTGTTCACAAGTTTTTACTGTGATAATAAATGGCTATGCCACCTTGCCTGAATGTTATTATTATGGTATTTGTTCATCTTAGTTAACTATAGTTGCTAGTTTGATCGTTTATTGTATGCGTGTCTCTCCAATGCAATTTGTTGTCCTAGTTTGCTATCTTATGTTGTGATTAATAGTTGTTCTTTCAATCTACACCTCGGATAGGGGTTCCTCCTTCTTGGAAATTTGGAAAGAAGAATTATCGTTTAAGTGTTGTTGCTAATAAGCTTGTTGCATATCTACGCCTCAGATAGGGGTTCCTCCTCCTTGGAAATTTAGTAATTAAGCTTATTGTTTGATGTCGTGCTCAATAAACTTCATATCAGCCTATGCCTCGGATAGGGGTCCCTCCTCGTTGGAAATCTTGCTGTAAAGTTTATCGTATAAAACATTCCTTCTCCTAATTCCTCATGCTCTGTTTCTCTTGAGGAGATAGGATAGATTAAAAGCATTAAGTTTAGTTGTATTTAAGATCTGCAAAACCAAAGAAAATCCTTAGCTACAACGTTCTTGGTTTCCTTAACCTTGTGCCTCTTGTAGCTGAGTCAAAAAGATAGGATTTAGAATACTTTACTTTTTAATGCATATCAGCAAAAGAGGGAGCTTCCCCTCCTAATTTGAAGAGCAGTCATTACGCAGTGTGCATAGCTGTCCATACCAACTCGCACTCCAGAGGTGCTAATTGTTACGCCAACATACCTTAAACTGAAAATCAACATCTTTGCAATGCCTTGAACAATCAATTGCCTTAAGAAAATATGGGCCCTCGGTACATGTAACCATGATGTTAATGAGTGGACGATGGCTAATGTCCGTACACCCATCCATGACTATGTTGCATCCTGTCTTAACCCAACACTCCTTCATCTTCTCCATCAACAAATTGATCTTGCAATAGTTCTTATCCAAGATTATGGTCCTCAATTTCGTCTCACCTGCTTGCACATATGATGGTCCTCCCCTTGCCACCATCGATATCATCTCCTTATAATAAAGAGATTGGGCAACATGAAATGGGATGCCATTGGCAAAGAAGAACTTGCCATTGGCATCATCTATGTCATCCTTGAGCGGCACATTAAACAAATCTGCTATGGGGTTTACTTTGAGATTGACTTTGCAATTTCTGTCCCACCCCCCCGCTCGCCCCTTGGTCTCTTGCATAGGCACTGGAAGAAGAACCCGGTGTCCCTCCTACTCTCGTCTGCAAAATATGGTTGGATCTCTGTGGCTGGCTATGCTGAAGATATGTCCTATGAAGCAAAGTAGTAGGCACAAGTGCAGCTGGAGTGTCATCAGGAACATCTCATAACTTATTTATTTCAACTTTGTACTAGATGTTTTCCGGTTTTGCCAAAAATTCACATATCTCCACACCTTTTCCTCTAATGAAAAGAAGGTGTGCATTAACTCTAGTGATGCTCCCAGACCACTCCTCACCACAAAAGTTGCACTTCCACCTCCTTGTGCCACTAGATGTTGCCCCTTGCCTGCTTAGTATTTTTGTTGCAAATTGTTTGAGAGGGGATTTGTGATCAAAAGGACCCTTAGCATACTCTACCAATATTGTAGAAGCGCACTCTAAAGTACTTGCTTCACTTGCCATGGAACTAGTTTGGGCTTCATGCTTAGCCCCACAGTCACTCCCCTCAACCTCAGGAGCATATTTAGGATTAGTATCACTATATGAATGAATCCCATCCTAACTCATGTCATGAGAGCTCATTGTGACACTACAATAAACAAATAAATTCTGTAAGTGCCTAGTTTCAGCCTAATTTAACAAATTTGAAAATAAAATTTTATAATTTATGTTGAATCTTGATGGAAAGATGAAAGAAAAAACGTGCCTTGAAATGAAAATATGAATATGCATTTGCAGCCATGTCTATAAAATTATGATTAATTTTTTATTCATAATTTCATAGACATGGTTACAGATGCATATTCATGTGTTCATTTCAATGCCCATTGTAAGATTCAACATCAAACTACATTTTCAAAATGAATCTAAAAACTTAGAAAAATTTAAAAAATAAAAAATAAAAAAATTGAAAAAGCTTCAAAAAACAACCATAAAAACTTACCTTGAGCTTGAAAATTCCTTCAAAGTTGGTGTAGAATGCTCCTCCTCTTCTTCTTCTTTCTCATTCTCACCCCTCTTGCACTTGCAACACCTCAAACTCACTCTTTCACTCACTTTTTTCATTGGTTTTCCTCTTCTTCACCTAGCTGATGCAAAACATCAAATAGCATATGTGAGCAAAAAAATGAACAATGAGAGTGTTTTATTTAGTTGAGAGGCTTTTAGATGGGTCCCACTGGCCTTTAGGGTTTGGACTCAGGCTCAAATATCAAAAAAATCAAAAGAAATTTAAAGAAAATGCTTTTTTTTGACGTTCCAGTGCGGGGGATGCCTAAGCATCTTCAAGACGCTCAAGGGACGGCTGGGAATCCCCGAGATGTCCACCCAACGTTTCCTTTGAATTTCCCACATCCCGACGGCGATGGGGGGACGGTGGGGGGATGTCTCTCAGCCGTCCCCAAGTCTCTAAAATGTCTAGGTTGGGGAGATGGCTGAAATGGGGGGGCGGGGGGGGATGCGTCCCCGTGGAACACTGATCAAAACCCTTCGATAAGTTCTTGGTTCTCTTTTCCCCTCCGATAGTTCCTATTCTCCAAGGTTTAAAAGATGATCTGGAATTCAAGTAATTGAGTAGTTCCTAATGGGGTAGAAACCTCCGACAATGTTGGGTAAGAGTCACCTCGACATTTCTAAAGAATCTAATGGTTCCAAGAAGGATTAGAATCTTCAACATGTGGAGTGGTTCCTATCGGGGTACAAATCCTTGACACATTGAAATGAAAACTTAAAAGAATTTTGAAAGAATAATAGTTCCTAGTAGGGTTGGAAACCTCGATAGGAAGGAAATAGGGATGGACACTTCAACATTTCGGGAAATCAAATAGTTCCTAATGAAGAAGGAACTACTAACAAACAAAATAGTTCTTGATGAGATGAGATGACATTTGGAACTTGTTCCTATTCTTGACAAGTGTAAAGCTCCATCAAAAACTTTTCAAGCATTTTGAGGGCTTTTTAAATGTTGACACATGGCAAAATATTATTGGGAGCTTGTGTTGATTTAGTTAATCTTCCCTACTTGACGGTTGAATTTCCTTAGGTGGGAAGTGTATGAGGGGGAAGAAACAATTTGTTTGCGTGGTTTGTCTTGTGGGGAAATAAGTTCTGTAATAAGGTGATCCAAAGTTCATTGAATTGAGTTAAATAATTTGGGAAATTGGTGCATATTGTTGGGAAATAGTTTGAAGAAGTATGTGTGTGTGTGTGTTGTACCCAAAATTAAAATTTTTGCTACAATTACGTATTTTGAAAAAATGGTAGAAGTCTTGTAAAAATTATCAAAAAGGTCAAAAAATGGAAATTTGCATGTCATGCATGTTGGTCAAAAACTCAAAATTCTCAAAATCTGATGATCTGGGTCTCTTTAGAGCGACATTGTCTACAAAACCCAGATCTCATTTTTTTTTGCCCTAATTTTTAGAAATTTTTCTAAAAATAGATTTATTTTTGGGTATTTTTGGGTTTCTTCTCAAATGGATATTAGCAAAATTTTCTAAAAATAGAAAATTTGTAAGAATAGGATTTCTGCTTCTAGGGCTCAAACTGATTTTTATTGGTTTAAAATACTTCCTAATCCGGCTGGTCCAGTTAGAATCGTCAAAAGATTAGTTTTTCTCTGGCGAGTCTATTTTGTTTTTTCAGAAGTTAAAACAAGAGCTCCAAGGCCATCAATGGAGGATGGTCAATTGCCAGGTGTCAGAATCAAGGTCTCAAACACTGTGTAGATCGAGAAACGGTGAAAGATGCATGAGGAATGAAGAACGAAAGAGGGGAATCTGAAAAATCTTGAAAACTGAGGAAATTTGTCTAACACTAGAGATGCTAGGTGCCCCTGTCCAGTCAAGATGCCTAGCTATTCATGCCTTAGCATATTTTTCAGTCTGCAACATATGGTGAAGGCAACTGGCGAACGTGAAGCAACGAAGATGAGGAGAAAGCAGAGAATTGAAAAACTAGAAAAACTAACTCTAGCAAGTAAAGGCACCCCAGCTAGCTAGGGGCGCTCATCATTTAAAGCAGTCAAAAGTTGGAGTGAGGGTTTCTGCCTCCAACAGTTTGTTCTTAGAATTCGTTTGGCTTCACAGTGAATGTATCAGCCGGGTCATTGGATCAATCAAACGACCAAAATTGCGGATCAAATAGAAAGGTGGCATCAAAGGAGCAAAATGGAAATCTAGCCAGGGGCACCTAGGGTTTTGAAAGGTCTAATTCTGCTTTTAGGGTTTTCCAAGATGCTCATTCTCCTCAGAATTCTTCAAGCTTTCTAGTGGATATCTTAGCCAGATCATTAGATTTGTCAGTTGCCGACAATTTCAGATCGAATGGAGAATTGATCACGAGGAACAAAAAAGGTCAAACTTGAAAGTTGAAATTCACCGAAAAATGACTAACTCTGGAGGAGTTGGGTGCCCCAGCTAGCCAAGGGTGCCCAAGACCTTGAGGGTCCAGAAGGTGGATTTAGGGTTAGCAGCCTCTAGAACATTCCTCCAGGTTTGAACAGGCTCTCCAATGGATTCATTAGTGAGCTTAGAAGATTTTTCAGTCATCAGATATTATAGATCGAACGGAGGTAGAAACATGTGCAAAATGGAAAAAGATCAAAATAAAGTGGAAAATGTCAGAAAAATGGTTTAAGTCTGGGAAGCTTGGGCACCCCAGCTAGCCAGGGGTGCCCAAGCTTTTGAGCCCCCATAATCACTTTTTAGAAGTTGCAGCTTCCAGGAGATCTTTCTCAAAATTCGTTTGGCTTCGCAACGAATTTGCCAACCAGTTCATTGGATTTGTCAAACATTCCAAAACAAAGATCAAACTAAGGTAAAAAAAACTAGCAAAGTTGAAAAACTTGAAAAATATTCTGACACTGAAGAGGAAAAACGCTCCTGGTCAAGAAGGGTGCCCAAGGTCCAATGCCTTAGAAATTTTTTCAATTTTTTATCTTTCGACATCCAAACAGTGTGTACATTCGACGTACCTGCTTCTCGATTGTCTTAAAAGTTTTAAAGCTTGGAGAATAAAGCGCTTTTTCATTCTCAACATCTATTTAAGAAGGCTTTTGGCATTTATTCTTAACATTTTGTAGGTTAACGTTCAGAGGAAGAAAGATATCATTTTTCTGCTTTTCAAGATTTAGAGGCTCAAACGGGGTGCTTTTTCAGTTTTCTTCATGGATTCGGGATTGGGTTGCACAGAGGCTTGCATTTTCATGCTTTAATTTTCTAGGGCATTACATTTTAGAAAAAAGGAGGTCATCTTTTTCAGATTTCATCAATCTGGGTCCGCTTGCTTTTTGATCGTCTTGAAGATTGGAAAACTTTATATTTTTAAGAATCTGCTTTTTTGGGAAACCCTCAGCTTTTTCAGAGTCTGACCAACCGGGTCTCTCTTGAATGTGATTCTCTACAAAACCCAGACCTCAACTTTTTCTGGCAATCTGCTTTGTGGAGAAAAATCAGAACTTTTATGGGGCAACGAAGATTTCCAAGAATAGAACTAAAAAAAACAGTTAACTCAATGCCTTTTCCGAGTTTTTTTTGCTATTCTTGTCTCATGCTTATCTAGTCTTTATGAAAGAGGAAAAATCAAATTGTAATAGTTAGAACTTTCCCTACTTTTTGTTTTAGTAGGTTGTTAGTTAGTTGTCATGTTCTAGTTTTAGAAATAAAGCTTGCAAGTTGGCAAGTCTTGTTGTAAAAGTAAAGAGATTTTAGGGTTCCATACTCCTTGTTTGTGTATAAATAAGGGCAGCCTTGCCCATTTTTCTTTAACTGTTATTGTGATAGCAAATTGCTGAGCCTACTTTGCCTGCAAGTTTTTATTCAATGTCTGTTCACTTAGTGTAAGAGCAAGCTTGCATGCCTACTTTTTGCTGCAAGTTATTGTTCAGTTCATGTGTAATTTGTGTCAAGTGTATTTTGGTTTGATCGCAAAACTGTAAGCCTGATATTGCTATGATCTTGCTGTCTCAGAAGTGTAATCGTTATCAGAAATTTAAGAAACAAAATCTTATGCTTACTTTGCTTTGATCTACTCTCTTAGGTTTTCTTTTATGTGTTTCACTTATATAATCTTTATTTCAGCTTGCATCTAAAAGTACAATGAGTCTTAAGGTGTGCGTTGGAAGTGAGTTTATGTGAGTTTTGTGTTGAATCATTCCTTGTTTACTTCTAACTCTCAAGCTCTGAGTTTACTTGAGTAGCTAGAAGCGTCATTAGAGTAGGCCTGTGATGTCCCCGTCTAGTTAGTTCTCGGGAACAGTGTGTTAGCCCTTTATTGGCACTTTGTGGGCTAGCTGGATTGGTTAGAGGGTCAGTGGTACTTTTTGGAGAGTTTGATCGTTCTCGTTTTCAGAGCCCAGTGTTTGGTTCACAGCAGACGTTAGTAGTTCAGGAGTCGACAGCTTCTGACGGCACATGAATATTTGGTGTTTTGAGTGAGTTATGGATTTTTAAGTGATTTGAGTTAATTAATTAACTTAATGCCTTTTTATAAAGTCAAATTGACTTTATACATTTTATATCACTTAAATACTTTATAAAGGTGATTTAATATTTTAATCACTTAACACAAAAAGGGCGCCCACTTTATTTAAGTCAAACTATTGAAAGTGACTTAAATTATAATTTAAAAGATTTAAATGTCAAAAGTGGCATATCTTCTTGGAAATGCATGCCTTCTTGATATAAGACAATTTGGCTGTAATGTCCCCTTCTCAAACCTGATCGTTCCTGTGACCGTTGGCCTTTTTCTGGAAACCCGAAGGCTAGTTGGAAGGTAAAATTAGGGTTTCCTATTTTTGAGGAGGTCATTGCTCAGAGATGGTGGATTCAATGGCGGATTCTTCCTGGGTTTTCAGAGAGCTTCGCAGTGGTATGTTCATCTCGGCATTCAGAGCATTTTCTGGAATTTACTATTTTTAGTAAATTCTATTTTTGGCAGCTTTTCAGTTGGGTTCAGCTTGGTTGACTTCCTATGTCAGTTTGATTGGTTGGCTTGTTCATTGATGGCTTTGGGGCGCAGTTGGAGAAATAAGTTGGGCTATTTTTATTAAAGTGTAATGTCCCCCTTTTCAGCGTGATCTTGTTTGCAGAGTGTTAGCCTATTTCTTGGACCCTTGTGGGCTAATTGGATTGGTTAGAGGGTTAGTGGTACCTTCTGGAGAGTTCGGTTGATTTCATTTTCTAAGATCGTGGATAGGCTCATTGCAGGCCTTGGCAGTACAAGAGTTTCTTTGCTTCTGACGGCATTGAATTCTGTTGAGAATTGAGGGAGATAGGCTTACTTAAGTGATTTAAGTTAATTTTTAACTTAAAGTCTTTTTATAAAGTCAAATTGACTTTATAATTCTTATTTCACTTAAATTAAGTCTAAAGTGAATATTTTAATGTTATATCTTTATTCACTTAAAGGAGGCGCCAAAAATCAAAAGGGAAACTATAGAAAGTGACTTAAGTTTAGTTTCATAAATTTAAATGAGCTAAAGCCCTAAAATGTACGGCCTTCTTAGGGTTTCACCTCTTTTGCTTTATAAGGGATTTGGGCAATGAGAAACTCATCTTTTTGAATATTTCAACTTTGCCTTGGAGGTTTTTTCCCTTGCTTTCAGCCTGTGACCAGGTTTGCAGCAAATCCACCATTGGAGAACGAAATCTCTTCAGTGTGAGCACTTGTGAAGTTGTGAAAGATCAGCTGAATTAGTGCAGATTGAGAGAGCTTCATTTCAGAAGTTCTGCAGTGCTTCAACAGATTTTTGTAGTGTTCTTCATCAAAAACAGAGGGTTTATTAGTTGCTGTTCTTCCTTCACCATGGCAGACTTCATGGCTGTTTGGGCACACCTTCAGAGATGGTTTTTGGTGCTTTTTGTTTGAAAGGGCGTGGCACTTGCAAGGAAGGTTTTTTTGGCTTTTTGGAGAAACGTCTTCTTTCTGAGGATCTCTCTTCATGAACTTGGGTGCCCTACCTATACTTCTCTCTGGCTTCATGAACTTGGGTGCCCTACCTATACTTCTCTCTGGCTTCAGTTTAAAAAAAAGATAGGGGTTTGAGCAGTGAGCTAGCAAGGCTCATCACAGTGGTATCAGAGCATTCAAACATCATTGTCAAGTGCCAAAAACCAAAAAACACAGCAATCAAAAGTTTATATCAGCATATATCAGCTTTACATGACAAGTGTTTGACAAAATTCCCAAGGCAGAAATTGAAAGGTTTTGAGTCTATATTAGCAGGGCTCATCACAGTGGTATCAGAGCTCTGATCCTGCCAGCTTGTGGGGTTAGAAAAAATTATGCGGTCACACCAGGACAAATTTGATAGGTATTGTTCACATAGGGGTTGAACAGCAAAGTGGTTATCATGGCTTCTAAATTTGTTCATGAAGTAATGGTTGCTTATGAGGAATATATAGCATCTCCAGATAAGATAAAAGATCACCTAGACTTCGAACAATATATGGAGCATCGGATGGTTTATAATAAGCAACGAAGCAAATCAAAGAAATGTGAGCAGAAAAATGTAGAGAGCATTTCAAATAATATTCAGCAGAAACCTATGCCATCACAACAAAGATTAGCTCGTAGCTTGCAGCAGTCTGAAGACTCCATTTCAAGACAAAGCTCATCACAAAACAAAAAGAAATTGAGTTTCCTTGATGTGTTGGGGTTAAAAAGGGATCAATCAGCAGTTAGTGACCAGCATACAGCTGATCTTATGGAGGACAAAAATCAGACTTACATAGAAGTAGATGTTGGGCACAGGACACTTCAGGATGAGCAAGTGTTGTATGAAGACAAACCAGTTGCCTTAGAACAGCCACATGAAGATAAGGTTCCTTGTGATGCTTCATCAATTACTATGAAAGAAGAAGTGTACAGAAATATGGCTTCTACAACATCTTTTGAGACAACTTCTATTGAAGAGAAAGTTTTACACCATGATAGTGGTTTTGTTGAACCCCAGGAAGATATTATCAGCACTAACGGAGATGATATCAGCCTTGACATCAATTCTGATTTTATGAACAGCAGTCCATTACTTTCACAAAATCATGAGGTGACGGATAAAGTACATAAAGATGGTCATGTTATGGTATCTCCTAACATTAGCATTGAAGTTTTGCATGTTGAGCTTGAAGAATGTTTGGTGGATTCAAGTCACAAACAGTCTGATTTTATATATCAGACCTTGGAAGATGTGAACAAAACTCAAGTTTTGTGTGATGGGTGGCTACAAAGGGCTAAGAAGGCAAAGATGTTGGCTGCTCAAGCAAAACAGCGTTTGCAAGAGGTCAAGGAACGCTGCAGCCAGCTAGATCAAGCAAAGAAACAAAGGGAGTCGCACCTTAGATCTCTAATTCTTCCAAGAGAAGAACATGTAAGAGGTGAGCATGCTATGGATGGACTTGCAGTGACTTTGGCAACAGAGGTGTGTGAGGATATTGTCATAACAGCAGCTTCTACCTTGCCAGTCGAGACATCCTATGAGGTACATAGCAGCAATACCTTAGAGGTTGATGACAACACACATGATGTTGCTAATTATGAGGTGAGTGATGCAGATTCAACTTCATGCTATAGTGCAGATTTGGATGGAGAATAGAAAGTGATTCAAGAGGGATTTTCCTCTCCTTAGTACAGTTATGAGTTTTATGATTAGCAAGCTCCAATCTATGATACTGATGGAGAAGAATCAGAAAATGAGGCGGATGCTACATCTTCTTGTGATAATCCGCTCTTTGAGGTGGATGCTGATTCTACTCTTGACCCTGGTTTAAGGGTGAGCTTTGATCATAGTATCAGAGATTCCGTCAGTGCATTGGGATTTCAGACAGAGCTCGTTGAGGAGATTCCCAGTGTGTACATGGTCAGGAGTCTACACAGTTTCCTTCTCAGGCATCATGTACATGATCTGTTTCGGATGCACAATTCTAGTATGCACGTGTTAGACATGTGGGATGATAGCCTATCTCGTGCAGTCTTAGGGAGCACGTTTTGTCAGCAGTTTGACTTGCTTCCTTGTGAGTTTCTCTTTTCTGTATCTGATGGTGTTGAGATTGATAGGCTACAGTATGATGATCCAGCTGATCAGATTTGGGAGTTACAGGAGACTCATTCATCTAGGAGTTGCATATGGGATGACGATGGTGATCCAGTTTCTCTTCCTAGAGTAGATGGTATTCAGTATGATGATCCTCTCTTCAAGTTAGATATCGCTCGCACTCTGGACATGAGCATTAATCGTTGCGTTTGCGATCCTTCCAGTGTATTGGGATTTCAAATTAAGCTGGCAGAGGAGTTTTCAGAGGAGTACATGATGAGAGGTGCAAATAGTTCTACATTTGACCCTCACGATCTGGCAGCTATCTACTTGTTGCTTGGTGATTTAATCTTCTTAGACTCTTCATTGATCGATGGTTGTCCTACTTGGAGTTGGCATGATTTGCAGAGTTGGGATTTAGGAGCTTTATTACTAGATGGTTGGTTTCATGGGTTGACAGGTTATGGTGACATCATGGGTTCCAGCTACAGACAGAGATGTTGTGTTGCGGATGCTTCCCGATATTCTTAGTTTATTATGATGGATGGATGTGAGTACCGTTTATATTGGGATCCAGGTGGCAACAGGATTGGTACTACGTTTTGGATGAGTCCCATGCATTGGCTTCGCCACTTTTGGCATGGTGAAGTTGAGATCAGTGTTGAGCAACGAAAGACAGTTGATGATAGTAGGGACATTTCACAGCACTATCCTTGGGAACCTGGTGAAGTGGTTGATCCTTTGTTGTTGAGATTGCTTGCGGTCAAGCAATTTTAGGAAGGGCGGATTGTAATGTCCCCCTTTTCAGCGTGATCTTGTTTGCAGAGTGTTAGCCTATTTCTTGGACCCTTGTGGGCTAACTGGATTGGTTAGAGGGTTAGTGATACCTTCTGGAGAGTTCGGTCGATTTCATTTTCTGAGATCGTGGATAGGCTCATTGCAGGCCTTGGCAATACAAGAGTTTCTTTGCTTCTGACGGCATTGAATTCTGTTGAGAATTGAGGGAGATAGGCTTACTTAAGTGATTTAAGTTAATTTTTAACTTAAAGTCTTTTTATAAAGTCAAATTGACTTTATAATTCTTATTTCACTTAAATTAAGTCTAATAACTTAAAGTCTTTTTATAAAGTCAAATTGACTTTATAATTCTTATTTCACTTAAATTAAGTCTAAAGTGAATATTTTAATGTTATATCTTTATTCACTTAAAGGAGGCGCCAAAAATCAAAAGGGAAACTATAGAAAGTGACTTAAGTTTAGTTTCATAAATTTAAATGAGCTAAAGCCCTAAAATGTACGGCCTTCTTAGGGTTTCACCTCTTTTGCTTTATAAGGGATTTGGGCAATGAGAAACTCATCTTTTTGAATATTTCAACTTTGCCTTGGAGGTTTTTTCCCTTGCTTTCAGCCTGTGACCAGGTTTGCAGCAAATCCACCATTGGAGAACGAAATCTCTTCAGTGTGAGCACTTGTGAAGTTGTGAAAGATCAGCTGAATTAGTGCAGATTGAGAGAGCTTCATTTAAGAAGTTCTGCAGTGCTTCAACAGATTTTTGTAGTGTTCTTCATAAAAAACAGAGGGTTTATTAGCTGCTGTTCTTCCTTCACCATGGCAGACTTCATGGCTGTTTGGGCACACCTTCAAAGAGGTTTTTTGGTGCTTTTTGTTTGAAAGGGTGTGGCACTTGCAAGGAAGGTTTTTTTTGGATTTTGGAGAAACGTCTTCTTTCTGAGGATCTCTCTTCATGAACTTGGGCGCCCTAGCTATACTTCTCTCTAGCTTCAGTTTCAAAATAAACTTTGCAATCTGTAACTCTCTACTCCAGTTTTCGTCAGTTCTTCACTATGCTGGTCAGATTTCTTATTTAAAAAATCTGGAGGCTTTCGGGTATGATTGTATGTTTTAAATCCATTGTTGATGATAATAAACACCTTCTACAATTCCAATTTGATTAAATTTGCTCAAGTTTTCATTTTGTGAGCTTTTATATGATGCGCCCCTTCTCTTCTGTCTACAAAATTTCTCTAAAAAACTAAAAAAACACAAATAGACTTAAAAAAAAGACAGGGGTTTGAGCATTGAGCTAGCAAGGCTCATCACAGTGGTATCAGAGCATTCAAACATCATTGTCAAGTGCCAAAAACGAAAAAACACAGCAATCAAAAGTTTATATCAGCATATATCAGCTTTACATGACAAGTGTTTGACAAAATTCCCAAGGCAGAAATTGAAAGGTTTTGAGTCTATATTAGCAGGGCTCATCACATAAAGTCACGTTTTAATGTTATAATTTAACGTTGACTCCCCCCTTAGCCTAGCTTAATCACTTAAAGTCTTTTTAAAAGGTGGTCTTTTGAGGGTGGCGACTTCATTAAGATTAATTTATTATTTATCAAAGTCAAAACAGGTATAAGGTGGGCGCATTTATCAAAGTGTGGATTTTTATTTAAAATATCATTATTGAGCTTAAAGGGAAAAAGGACGCCATCTTGAAGAAAGAGTTAGGGTTTTGACAGTGATGTGGATTTAGGGTTTCAAGGAGTCAACCGAAAGTTATAAAAGGAAGGCTTTAAGCATCATTTGACATCTTTGGTCTACCATACTGTTATGCTGCCGGATTGGCTCTGGGTTCGCTTCGAGGAATGAAGGCCTGCTAGCTCGGGCATCGCTTCTTGTTTGCAAGACAACAACTAGTGGTGATTCAGTCTATTTGTGAGTGCATTTAGTTCGTGCATTGTTTCAGCTTATTACATTCTTAGATCTGTTTTGGCATATTAGGGGTTTCAGCATATTGCATCATTTAATACAGCAGATTTGCATTTTTAATCATCATTCAAAAAAAGACAAAAAACTTGCATCTGGGTATTAACCCATTCCCTTTGTTTGGCCTAGGCGCCTTAGTTTCCAAGTTTGCAGAATTTTTAAGGAAAGCATTAATTTTTTAGAGCAGATCGCCCCTTTCACAAAGCCGTACCATTCAACTTGTGCATTGGATTCCGTGCAAAATAATTAAAGGCTTTTAGATCTGTGTTTTGTGTCCTATCTTAGGCGTCATCTCTATTAGAGCATATTGCATTTTGTTTTAAGTGATTTGGACAAGTTAGGAGTGAGATATGAGCATATGAGTGAATTCTATAGACTGCTGTTTTTAATTCAAGAGTGCAGATTTGTCTAAAGACAGAATTTGTATTTGAACATTGAAAGGTCTATTGTGTTGGGCTCTTCTATCCATTCTAAGAAGCAATCTTTTGATGTAATGTTAAGCTCTCAAATTTCTATGATATCAACAGGCGGATGAACATCATTTGTAAAACTGACAGTAGTACTGGCAGTTATTCCCATTCCTGTTTCAATCTGGTTGTAATGCTCAATTTCATTCAGAGTTATTGTAATAGTTAAATCTCCGCCCTATGGTAGCTACTCTCCCAGTTCGGGTTAGAAAGCACATTCTGGGTGTTGAGTATTTCCAGCTTTTCAGCATCTCTTTCAAGCATTGAATTCTGTAATCACTCCGTCATATGGTCGCCCCTCACTTCGCATTGGATTGGGTAGCACATACTTGACGTTGAGTTCCCTTTCAGCATTTAGCTTAAAAGATCCTCTGACCATATGCTCGCCATCATCGGCGCCATTCTTGGTTAGAGTTGCTTTTTGCATAAGCAGTTTGATTTAGATCCTCTGACCAATGCTCGCCATCATTGGCGCCATACTGGTTAGAGTTGTTTCAGTACGTTTGGGTTTATTTTCTAACCTTAACGGGTATTTGATTGTAATGTTGTAATCTGATAATTGAAAAATCGGAAAAAATTGGCTCAGAATATTTCATTGGCAATGAGAAACCCTATTCTTGATGATTTCGACTTTTCCTTGGATATTTTTCCTGTGCCTTCCTCTGTGATCAGGGTTTGAGCATTATTTTCCATTGGGGAGCGATTCCTCTTCGATGTTGAGCACTTTTGAGATTGTGAGAGATCAGTCGAATCAGTGCAGTTGAGAGCTTCATTTAGAGGTTCTACATGATTGAATCAGAGTACTTTGTACAGTTTTCCTGTTGTCTGCAATAAGGAAGGGGGTTCTTCACTTGTGGCGTCCTCTTCATTAGATCTGTGGCTCCAGCAGTGTTTCTACATCTTTTCCTCCTTGGCTGTACCATTTGCATTGGATTCTGTGTCTTCTTGAAAGTTGGGCGTGTGAACTTGAAGTAGAAACGCCTTCTCTTTGGCTCCTGAATGTGACCTATTCTTGGCGTCTACCTTCCTTAAGGGTTTGTAACCTGTTTGGGAAAAGGAGAAATTGAATCTGGTGCTTGGGCGTGCTTCTTTGTCAGTTTTCACTATTCCGGCTGGCAAACTGGATTTATTTCTTATTTAATTATTCTGGAGCATTTCGAGTATGTGATTCGTTTGTAATCTCATTGTATAAATTGCAGAATAACATTTATTGCATCTATTGCTCAGAATATGTTCATGTTGGAATTTTATAAGCTTTAATATGATGCGCACCTTCTCTTCTGTCTACAAACATTCTCTAAAAAACTAAGTAAAACACATTAAGACTTAAGAAAAGACAGGGGTTTCGTAGAGAGCCAGCAGGGCTCATCACAAGGCCTAAGTTGTAGTTAAAATTCTAAAAGAGAAAACATTAGCTATGACGCTAGAGTTTTATAACGTTGTGCTCTTAGCTGAGAACAAAAAGATTGGCAAATAGTTTAGTTTACTTTCTTTAAGCATCATCAACGAAGGGGGAGCTTCCCCTCCTAATTTAAAGAATAGTTAATCTGTGCATAACTATCTGTTTCTTATCGGCATACTAGAGGCGCGAAGTGAAACGCCAACAATATGCAACCTAAAAACAAAATTAAGTTTAGAATGTCATATACCAATGCGTATGCTAAACAAAACCATGGCAAATTTCAATTTTTGAAACATAATATAGTAATTTAAATTCAGTTTTCACTATCAAAAGGATCAAACTTGAATGTCATGATAGATAATTGTTGTTTAACATTTAAATAATACAAATATTTACCAATTCACTAATCTACATCATATGGGTCATCATCAAGACCAAGATCATCATCAACATTAACATTAGATGATGGACCCTCACTGGCACTTGCAAGTCTAAAAGTATGCTGGCTACTTGATTCCTCAAAAATTGAAGATTGTGCAACTGCAGCAAAATAAATATCCATGTCAACTCGCTCCGGTTCTACATCCCACAACTTTGCTGCCCCTTGTACTCATCATCTTCGTGTGTAAGAAGGTGCAAGTTGGAATGGACAAAACTTAGCTCATCTGCTTTGCTTGATGCAAATCGATTGCACTTCACTAATTGGATGGAGTATGTATTCAAATTTCGCCCATGTTGAAGAACAACTAGCAACCTATTGAAGCAAAGGGAGCTCTCATTAGAGTTGTTAAATTAAAAATTTTGTAAATCAAACTTCAAATTTGAAAATAACACATTTTAATTTTAAGTGATAAAACTTAAAAGTTAAAACCAAACCTTTCTTTAGATTGGTAAAAATTCATAACTTACTAGAGATAAAACTTTTATTGCAAGAACTGGAAGGTGTGGCATCTTGTGGCCACTAAGGTACCACCAAGAGTGAGCATCCTTTCTATATTTTTCACGGAGAATAGAAGCACTTTGACCATGAGAGGCAACAAAATAAAAAAATTAAGTTGTAATTGCATCTTCCACATTAGGATCAGTGAAGAGTTTAGCAAGAGCTTTCCTAAACCGTTCGTTGACTTTTGCATTGAAATATTCCCCTTAGTTTTTTCTCGAATTTTTAGCACACAACACTTCACCCATTAACGTTAGCCCAAGAAAAATGAGAAGTTGAAAGCAACCCTTCATATTTTGATCACCCAGATCCCAGAGTAGGCAAGGTGAGAGCATATAGTGTAAGGGGATCTATTAGCAATAAACTAAAATTGCTGGAAGTACAAATGATATTGGTGGCAAGTTGGCCATTATAGAAAATAGAAATGCTTAGGTGGAAAGCTAGCCTCTTCCACTTTTCAGTGGGTGACAAAATTAGAAAGCAACTAGGCGGCAAGCCAACCTCTTCCACTTTTTAGTGGGAATGAAAGCGCAAGTAAAAAAATGAAAGAGCTGATCAGTACTACTAAAAACAATGTTACAATATTGAGTCTTATACAATGTATCATGAGATAACGTTAGCAATATGAAGGCCCAAGAGCTCGATAATTATTTCCATGACAACTACAAAGATAAGCGTCAAGAAATAAAGAAAAAATATTGAAAATACCAGGTTTGATATAAAATGGCAGTGTTCTGTTTTTCTGATCAGTAAGCTTGGAACTCCATCAAATGCTCATAACTTCCTCAATACTCCTCTGAATGACCTCAAACTGAATGCAAATGGCACCTAAGGCCTAGGCGTCCAAGTACAAGCAACTTTTCTTTATTTTAGAAAAAGGTGCAATGCACCCATATTATTAGGGGTAAATGCTTTTGACCGGAGCTATGAACAAGGTACAAGAAACTAGAAGAAACTACCAAACTCATGAGCGCAAAGGCCCAACGAAGGCACAAGGTCTGCAAGCACTTTGGCCCAGCGAGGGTTTGAACCCTGGTGGCCGTCACTACAACTAAGCAACTTGACCACCGAACCATGCCCTTATTGGCCCAAGTACAAGCAGCTAAAGTCCACCAAATAGCTTTGATTATTTTTGCACATATCCCAATGCACCCAAAACAAGGAATAGGGAACCTTTAGGAGGGCTATCAATGACAAAGATCAGTTTCTTCTCCTAAAAACTGAGATTCTAGGCAAGGGGACGCCCAGAAGCAAGGATCCAAACAATCCAACACCCACAAAAATCTGCCAAGTCTTTGTAACGGTACGAGCATGAATGTGGGTCTGCAGTAGCATGAAAATAACACTCCATAACTCCAAACAACAAAGATCATACCAAAATATTCCTAGAAAACATCAAAGCTACACCAAATTGAAATCACCAATGTATCCATCACCATTTAAGCTCAATCTGCAACCTCTAAGTGAAGAAGTAGTCACCGATTAGCTAGGAGTTGTCTTTCAAACTCGAAACTGATGAAGAAACTAGGAGGCATCTCAACTTCGAAGCAAGAGTCTATAAAGATAATGGATACCAAATGAAGAGGCAAAGCATTGTATTTATAGATTTCCAACCCCAAGAATTCAAACTTCTTTTCCCTCCAAAAAGGGACACCCAAATAAGAGGAATAAAATAATACATATTAAACTCATTGGTTGAGAATTGTGGCATCCACTTTGCCTTAAGATAGAATAAAATTTAAAACATTTCAATCTCCAATTTAGGTGTCCAAAAAGGTCCACCTTTTAAACATAACTTCAAGTCATAATGCCTAGACATGGGTTCCAAAAGCAATATTGAAATATAATGTGACTTAGGTTATAAAACTTTCCTTTTTGAGCTCCAAGAATGCTGGAGAAGCCACTGCCAAAACAGAACTGCCTCACTGCTAGAATTAGAAACTGTGTGTTGAGCTGTTGTCAGACTGCACTGCCAAAAATAACACTTACTAAAAATAGCATATTGCTAAAAATAGCAAGTGACTCTAGACTCTGTTTGAGCACAAATTGGGCAGCCATCATAGCTTACTAGAAATAGTAAGTCCAAAAATATCCTTTGATTGAAATGCATGTCACACCCCTTTGAAGCCCTCTGAAAATCCAGAAAGACCCAGAAAACGCTCTGCCAAACTCTTGCATGCAACCCTTGAAAACTCAAAAGAAAACCTCCTAGAGAATAAGAAACCCTAATTTTATCTTCAACTAGCCTATGAGCCTCCGGAAATAGGCTGACGGTCACTAGAAAGCGTAGGGCTAAAAAATGGGGCATTATATGCATCACAGTATGGTGGCACTTTATTTGGTATAACAAGGATCTCTTCATTGTAATATTTGGGAGTCAAAGTGAAGGCATGAAGATGGAGTGGGGTGGTCATTTTGTTCCACCGCTCAACACAAATTGACTACACCTCTTTGATGAAGGTTTCTTCAGGATCTTGCTCTCTTGCATTTATGATGGATTTCATCTTCCCAAGCATTTAGTCGATGCCATCATAAACCTCCCCCAAGCATGGCTTATCCATGTCAGTAAAGTGTATCATACTCATATGGGCTTGGTGAAACCAAGAAGATATTCCACTTGTTCTCACCAAGTGTCGTCTAAAAATATTTTGTTTTACATTTGCTGCCCTTCAGTGTTTGATTGCCTCCATGTAAACCATGATTGGCTAATGACCATAGCAGAAAGCGCCTCTCGCACCTTCACAAGTCGTCTCAAGACTATGTTGGATGCAAATGTAGTCTCAACCTCCTATTTGAATATAAAAATTAAATAATTAAAATCAATATATATATATATATATTTTAAATAAATTATTAAAGTAAAATATAACATCCAAAAATTGCATTGTTTGAAGTTTGAGTTACCTTCAGTAGCTCTAGTCGCGAGAATGATCTAAAAATAGCTTGCGACATGTGGTGATTTGTTATTAACATTTGGATCTCTTCAGCTTCAACATACACTTGTTTGATCCAATCTGTTTTTGTACCCAACTTCTGTAACATGAGGTTGAGGGAATGCATGGGACAAGGTGTCCAAAATATGTGTGAGAATTGTGTCTCAACTAACATACCAACAACTCTACAATTCTTCTCATTGTCCATTATAACTTGGACAACATTTTGAGGACCCACTTCATTAACGAATTGTATAAGGATTTCAACAATAAATTGTTCATCCTTTACCTACCCCTCACAATCCACAACTTTTAGTATCATTGCCCCTTTAGGGCACACTACAATCACATTAATTAATAGTCTATTTCTTGCATCCTTCCATCCATCTATATAATAGACACACCTATTTCTTAACATGAGTCCTTGATGGGAGATAATGAATCTTCTATATGTTTGACCTCCCTTGCCAATATAGTTCTACACACCTCATAATCTAGGCTTGTGTACCCCTTTGGAGCTTCATTTATTTTTCTTACCATGTCGTGCCAATAAGGTGATCGAACAACGTTGAAAGACAAACCATTTGCATAGAGGCATCTTCCAATGGCTTGGTCAACAATATCCCTGGCATCATTATAAAATGCCCTCTCCAATGGTCCCTTTGCTCTCTTCGAAACAATAGCCTCATTTTCATTTCTTCTCAAAAAAGAATGGCTTTCTACTACAATATCAGCGCGAACACTATATGTGTGAGATGAAGATGTAGGTGGTTTCCGTGAGCCTCTTTCTGTACTCAATGGATGCCTTATTTTATTTGCAACCCTTGCATCTACTTCCTCTTGCTCCTTAATATATTCTACTATTTTAGGTGGTATAGGTATCTTATTTTTTCCTAGACATGCTCTCCAAGAATTGCACACAAATGCACTTTCACCCGATTGTAGGAACTAGTGTACCGCTTATCACACCCTGGGCATATCCAAACATGTCCCCCCACCTGGAATTTGCTCTACCATTTCTACATGCCTCCATAGCGATGAAGCCGGGTCAATAGTGAATGATGGATTGCTGACGGAACCAGAACTAGCTGCCATGGTAGCCACATGCCTGGAATGTGAAAAACTGATCGAGCTTATAAATTTAAAATTTAAATAGCTAATTAATAATTTAATAACATCTAAACTAATTTTTATATTTAATAGCACTATAATAATTAATGTATTTATAATTAATATTCTACTATTTTAGAAATTAGTAAAATTATAAAACATTAAATTAATTATAAAATATTAAAAGTTAATGTATGTTACATAAAATTAATAAAATTATAAAACAATGAAACATAAAATTTAATTTAAAATTAAATCATAATAATTAAATCATTAATGTATTTATATTATTATTTTAGAAATTAATAAAACATTAAACAATGAAATATATTAATATATTAGAAATTAATAAAATATTAAACAATTTAATAGATTACGTTTATCATTTATTAATTATTACTAATTTTTTATAATATATATACAATAATATATGATTTATATTATAAATCATAAATGTAATATTTAAATTTTTTATTTTTAATCAATAAAATAAAATATTTAAATAATAAAATATCTATGCCCTTACAAGCCTTACCTCTTCTCGCGCCTATGCAAAGGTTGCCTGGTTCCCTGGTCGTAGAGGATCAATTGTCTTCGTGCCCTCTTCGTTTTTATCAAACTTTTGTGCCCTTCCTTTCATGCCTGCCTTCCAGTATCGTGCCCTTCTCACTCGTGGTGTATAGAAAACGAAGAAAATGATGCAGGCCGGTTTGGAGTTAACTTTTTAGTTTTTTGGTTTTATTTTTCCTTTTCCAAGTCAAACATCGCCGGAAATGGTTTGGAATCGACTTGGGTATGATACATCAGGCCTCAAAACGACTGGAATCACTTGTCTGATCTCTAAAATGTCCTCGCAACATAAAATCTGATTCTTGTTCATATCCACAGCCGAATCGCCTCTGTTTTCGATTTGGGTACGTTTTGTTTCTGGAGTTGGTGGGTGCAGGCCAGCAATTTGGCTACTTAGTTTTTTTGTTTATTAGATGATGCTATGTGGTATTCTGAACTTAATTCCTAGTTTTAGGTTGCAAATATGTATATAGTTATGATTTTATATTTGTTTTGTTTGGACAAACCCAAAATGAACCCAACCCCCTTTTTTTTGGCTGAATTAGCAAACCCAATGGTGCTGTTATTTGAGTGTTTCCTTGGTGGAGATCAGAGGATTGGATCTGTAGTAAATCATCTTGTGAATTTCGGAACAAGAATTCTTTGTGCATTTGAAGTTGGTGTTTAGTGGCTCTATTTATTGGATCTTTGTCCATTGTGACCATGTTTCTATTTTCTACTAGATGTATTTTGCAATGATCTTCAATTCGGTAGTCTTTGTCTGCCATGCCCCTTGCATGAAGTAGCTACATTAATAACTTAGTACATGAAATGATGTCCCATCATTCCACTATGGGTAGACTTTACTATAGCACCACCATTGTTTAGAATTGATTTAGTAATGCTAGGTTATTTTCGAAATTGTTTTATCTTCATTTGACAAATAAAAAGCATTATGAGGCCCTAAAATATCATGTAATATATTTCAATACTGTGTATACGTTATGAGATATGTAACATGATAGCATAGGGGTTTACTCAATTTGTTGGTAACTGGATTATGCTCTGTTGTATATCAATTGCAGGTAACAGAATGTAGAGAGATTGTAGATGCAATTGAAAAAGTAATTGTTCTTGACGGAGAGTCTGATCAAGAAATCTACAGTTCTCCTGTCATCCCTGACGATTTTTTTATAGAAATGGAATCTTCATGGAAAGGCCGTGTAAAACGTGTACATGCAGAAGATGTTTTTATGGAAGTTGAGAGAGCTGCTGAAGCGTTGTCCTTGGCTGTAAGTTATGTGTGATTTTTTATGATTCATTCTAGTCTAATTCTCTTTGTGAAATGCAAATATATTTCCTGATGGGTTAAATTACATATTCTGTTGAGTTAGTTGCACAATATCAATTATTAATAACAATGCAGCTTTTAGTTTGTAATTTTAGTCATTTTTGGGCAGAAGAATTATAAAGTTGTTATCAAGGCATGCACAGCATCATTTAATGCCAGTTTTCGCATTTAATGTTTTTCTACTAGTAGCTGGCAGCTGCCAAGTGTGTACAGCATATCAGACTCATCAAAAGCCATGTTTATAAATAGTAGGACTAGATCTTTAATCATACTTTTTGTTCTCATCTGAAGCACAGTAACTTTTTTCCCTGGAGGACAATGTTTCTGACAATGTTTTGTATTTAATTAGGCTTTTGTACTGCTTCCAAATGTCGATTATTTGCTGTTTTTTTTGCAGGTAGAAGAAGATTTTCTTCCAATTGTCGTAAGAGTGAAAGCTGTTATTAGTCCTCTAGGAAGTGGGGCCAAGGGGGAAATATCCTATTCCAAAGACCATGAGTCTATCTGGTTTAAAGGAAAATGTTTTGCTCCTGCTGTGTGGGCCAACACTCCTGGTGAGGAACAAATACAAGACTTAATACCTGCTAAAGATGCAAAAGGGAAGAAAGTTGGCAGTGAATGGTATACTACTCCAAAAGTAGAAGAAGCGTTAAATAGGTACAATCCATTTGATGAATAGGCTGGCGACTTTTGAATTGAAACATTTATCTTACATTCATGTTTCTGCAGAAATTTCTTTTCTCAACTGTGAATATCTAATGATGATTACTGAGTTGATTTCTTCCTGAAATCCTGGACTAGAACATTGTTTGAGCTAATTAGTGTGTAATGTTGTGTAGGAACGGCTGGGAGTTCAATGTGTAACAAATTTAGGATCTCTAAATAACATTCCATATATAATGGCAAGAATCAAAGTTTGACAAGAATATTCCTTAAAAAGTATTTGTGTAAAATCAATTTTATGTATTAGAGGTGAAAATTGGGAAGGAAATTTGCCACATATTATCTCTTAGAAGATATTGTGTTTTGCAGCTACAGGGAGGCAGTTGTACAAGCAAATTTGAAAGTTATGGAAATTTTGAGGGGACTTGCAGAAGAGCTGCAACTAAAGACAAATACTATCGTGTTCTTATCTGTGCTATCAGTTATTACAAAGACATTATTTGCACATGTGAGGTTAGGAATTCATCTTACTCACCAGATGGGCTCTTCTTTTCCTATTATGCAATGTGCTTAATTCAGTATATACTAAAGAAGGTCTAATGGTAGAATAGCATGCCACCGTAGCTTTCTTCAAGTGCATACGCAGAATGTGTTAAAAAATGTTAGTAAAATAAGTGAAAAACATTAAGGCACCTTTATCTTTTATGCTGTAAGGATCTGACAATATGCTTATGTAAAATTAAACTTGCAGATCAATGTTTTTTGATATGGCACTTTAAACAATTCTTTGCATAGAATATCTCATCAGTTTGAATGATATATTTTGGAGAAAGATATTTGCTTCTATGATTGTGCTTGTGCTTTCAAGCTCCCATGTTCATCATTTTGAACAATTATTGAAATTTCAGACCAATTTCGACCTTGTATGTATGCTAAACAGGATTTAGTGTTGTTTTCAACTAGATCCTATTTAGTTTTATAATACTGTAATGATTTTTCTGTATTAATGTATAGTGCTGGGATTGTCCTAATGACATATATGCATTAGGTAGTTCTGGCCATGGAGTAAATTAATTGTCTTGTATGTGTTATATTCAAATTAGACATTGATGTTGTGCTCTCAAACAATTTTTCCAGTGCATTTATGTTTGAAATTGTTCTAAAGCAGTATTCATCATTCTAATCATTTTCTTTCACAATGATTGCATACAATTTTAAATATCATGGTTTTCATGCAGTGAGGGGCGGAGGCGCGATTGGGTCTTTCCAATGCTTAAAGAGATTAATCAGAATCCAAATTCATCAGTAAGTTAACTTGTGAAAGTAATCTGTTATAACATGCAATGTTTTATTAACAGGGAGATGCGATTTTCATCTGTTAATTGGATTCTTTTGTACTAAGTACTGCAATAGTGGTACAACCTTGCTTGTGAGGTTTCAACTTTCTCTCATGTGCTTATTTTTGATAGATGCTCCCTACATTTAGGCTTTGTGATTACTTATTAGGTGGATGGTAAAAATATGTACTCAAACTTAGTCTTTTGATTAATATTCTCTGATTACTTATTGTAACTAAATGCACTAGAAAAATAATATTTTGAGTTGATGTTAAACAATCTGTGGATTATGATTCATGAAGACATTATTTATTGGAGTTTTATTTCATTGAAAGCCTCATGGATTGCAGCATTTCAAAATACAGGAAAATTCTGGAGAAGTGAGAAATCAATTAGAAGTAGTAGGTTTGGTGCCTTATTGGTTCAACATGGTACAGGGAGCGGCTGTACCAAACACAATTCAAATGCAATCACTGTTTCTTCTTACTGGACCAAATGGTGGTGGAAAGTCAAGTGTACTTAGATCTATTTGTGCAATGACACTTCTTGGCATTTGTGGGTTAATGGTTCCTGCTGAAAAGGCTACAATACCACATTTTGATTCAATAATGCTACATATGATGTCATATGACAGCCCTGCAGATGGGAAAAGCTCATTCCAGGTACTCTGTTACATTTTCTTACTCTCTGACCGTACTTTGAACTTTCTTTCCTTGCATCAAGACAATCTATTCTTAATAATACCTTTTTGAGTCTACCAAGAATCAAGACAATCTATTCTGAAATAATGCCTTTTTTAGTCTACCAATGTTTGGTGAGTAAGTTATACCAGTTATTGGACATTTTTGTAAATATTTGCGTTCTTGATTTACCAGAACTGGAATCATGTAAAAGGAATAGAAGTAAATAACAGCATCATTAGTTATTTTGTTGCATGTGTAGTTCCTTCTTAATATATTTTCATTCATTTCAAGAACACATCCATATCAATAAGTTTTGATATCAATGTGTACTGAAATCAGTTGGAGACGAGGTTAGGCTTTTTATGGGTGAATCACAAAGCTTTGTTTCTGAGAACACAATAAAATAACCCTACAGAAAATGTAGTCATGCAATCTTTGAAACTCTAATCAGGTGAGAGGCATTGAAGAAAATGTGCATATTATCAATTGTTTTTTAACACATGCAGTATGTTTTTCGGCTTCTGCATGTTATTGTCCATTAAATCTTAATTTTATGGGTCAGATGAATGATCCTTAGTGTATTCCTCCTATTCAAATATTTTTAGAAAGAACTTAATTAGAGGAATGCATTCTTCATGCCACATAGTGGCAGAATGGGAAAATGGTGTCTTTAATAATAGAGTATGGAAACATGTTTGGAGTTCTACAGCTCAGCCTAAGATTTAATTTTTATTGTGGATAATGTTACAGAGAAAATCAATTGCTATTGTGGTACGAAAGAAATAATTGAAGGGTCCCACGGGATTGATTCTT
Organism: Sequoia sempervirens; assembly: GCA_007258455.2. Classification (NCBI taxonomy): domain Eukaryota; kingdom Viridiplantae; phylum Streptophyta; class Pinopsida; order Cupressales; family Cupressaceae; genus Sequoia; species Sequoia sempervirens. The sequence goes on along the minus strand of VDFB02209465.1, from coordinate 50,839 downwards.
TTTAAGATGACAACTACAGTTCTCATCATATGTTTGTGGCCGTGTTTTTGGAAAATACATAATGGTCCTAAGCATAGCAGCATAAATCATTTGGGGAAAAAATCGGCAAACCAAAAAATCAGGATTTTTTGAAAAATCGTGAAAAAATCGGGAAAAAATCGGGAAAAAATCGGATTTGAAAAAAAACATAAAAAAATTAGAAACATATAATATACTATATTTTAGAAAATATTATTTAATAATTTATTTTATTACATAATTTAAGTTCATTTTAAACATGAAAATTAATAATATAATTTGTGCTTTCTAAAAAAACTTAATTTATTTAATATTTAAATATATTATTTAATAAATTTATTTAATTATATAATTTAAGTTCATTTTAAATTTTCAAATAAACAATAATAAAACATTGAAATATTATTTAATAAATTTATTTAATTATATAATTTTAATTGCATAGTGTACACCTAATTCGGCAACAATGAAATTCGGATGAAATTTGGCAAGGAAAAAATTCGGAAAGTATAAAATTCGGATCAAATTCGCCTTATGTAAAATTTTTTATTTTTTATAATAAATATTATATAACTAATGATACTATATTAATAAATTAAAACTATTGAACTTTAAATATAATTATTAAATAATAAAATATTAAAGTATTATTCTGAGAGTTTTCTTGAATTAGCTAAAAATATATTAAGTTTTTATTTTTATTGTAAAAATACTAAAAAATATATAATTTATAAATATTAAAATAATCTTATATTGAGTTTAAATAAATTATAACAAATGCTAGAATATTTGTAAATGGAAACTAAAAGATTTAATTTAAAATTTAAATATTTAAATTTATTAATTATTAAATGTTAGTATTAATAGATAAATACAAATAAATAAGTAAAGTAAAAATAATATTAAATGTTAATTCTTTAATAAAAAATTAATAGAAATAAAATAATATTAAATTTTTTAATGAATGAATGCATGTTTAAATTCTTTTAAAATATAGACAAACTTAAAACAAATATATAAAAAAAATAAAATTAACTACAAATGAAATTGCGACAGCCTAGTAGGGTCGTCGCGACTTAGACCAGCATTCACTAAGCTTCTCTGTTGTCAAACCCATGGGTTTCCATTCAACGCTAGGTCAATGCCATGTGATCCCGTGATGTTGTGGCCCGTCGTGCACAGCAACTCCTCTTGCTCACCGTTTTTCTGCTGTCGCGCCTGGAAGAAATGTGTTGTGCACAAGTTTTTCGGCGGACAAAAAACGCACACCCTCCAGTCGCAGCATGAAAACGTGTCATCTCAGTCGCAGAGGATGAAGTGGCGACGCACATTTATCCCAAAAACGCATTTTTTTAGGGTTTTTTGTGCTGCTTTTTAGGGTTCCGTTTTTTTACGATTTTTTGCCGATTTTTTCACTTTTTTAACTCAATTTTAATACGATTTCAACGCGATTTTCAACGATTTTTTGGGCAGTCAACGCAACCCAAAAAGTCGCGATTTTTTGGCCGAAAAAATCGGGAAGGGCCACGATTTTTTAAAAATCGCGATTTCTGTGATTTTTTGCAGATTTATGCTTCTATGGTCCTAAGTATCTACCTGGTTTAAAATGATTACACTGCTGTTTTATTGTCCTCTTGATATTGTACTTGAATGCCTACAGCACATGCTTCATATCCTTGTCTGAATTCTCCATTTGAACTTATTTCCTATTTTTTTATTTGGAAATCTAGCTTGAGTGGAAATATTAGGGTTTTTTATGTTGTAGGCAGAGGAAATTTATATTCTATTTATTTTTGTAACGAATTACAAGCTATTGCTCCTCTTTGAAATTGTATGTAAACTTTGAATTCTAACTGAGAGGAGATTTCTCTACTTAATTTTTGGAAGCTTCCATCTTAGATGTAGTTTATTACTTTTTAAGTTGTCTATTGTAAGCTGAATTTCTTATGGTTATAGTGAGTCAAGCACAGGCCGAGCTGCCATCCATGTTGTCTGTAGATCTTGTACAGGCCAACATGATTAGCTTATGCTTGCAATGTGAGTATTTACTGCTACTTCTGCAAACAGGTTCAAGAGATTTCAAATTGGGAGATGTGTCTTAGGCCCTGCTCTACCTCCGAGAAAAGGCGATGCATCTTTGGTATGGGAGATGGAGCGGGGATGCCTTTAAAAGTGCATAGATATTTCCTGATACCTTCGGGTGTCTCTCCTGTTTGCATATATGTCCCTCTAGTTTTAAGATATTAGGCTGCATTTCTTCATTTTAAAAGATCTCCCTTTTGGTAAGGAAAAGAAAAGCGTAACTTAAACTAAGAATGGGGAATCACCACTAGTTATTGGAACAAAATTATGAAACATAAAATTTCTAATGCTATTCCCACTTGAGCACCACTAGAGTCGCTATTGGAGACTTAGTTTCTGTCAAACATTAAGTTGGAGATCATATTATATGCTTTTTCCAAACATTGGACCATTGTTTTCCTGATTAGCACATTGACCTGTACTTTCTATTGCCTAGAAAATATTATAATTTCAATTTTATTATATTTTGATTTTTACATGTTTTCCTAAGTTTATGACATTTACATTTGTTTATAGAATTGTGCATATAGTTAGATCCTTCTGGGGCATTTTTGCCTCATTTTGGATAATGCCGAGCTAAAATAATTTGTAATCAGCTGCAATAGGGGATTCCCTATTTTAAAAAAGAATTTGGCCCTTGGCTGAACTTCATTTTCATATTTCTCAGTCAGAAAGGGGGAATTCACTTTCATATTTCTCAGTCAGAAAGGGGAAATCAAGAAGTATTTTACTCCTGATGGAAGTACTGTACACAATTTGTGGTATTCAAGAGATTTGGAAGAATGAAATGCCCTATTTGCGAGAAATGTGGGTACACAAGGTAAAGGCCCATTGGATGAAAAATATCAGGGAATAATTAAAGTTTGCACAGTAACAAATAACAATAGTCCCATAGAGCTTCTTGATGGGGGGACAAGTTTCAGGGATGGGGGACCAAGAGCCTAAATTCGGGGATGGCAGAGGAATGGCAGCGCAAATACATTTAGTACTTGAAAAAATAGTTATAAAAAGATTATAAGTATAAGAATTACAAATGAAACTTTGGAAAACTAGTCAAATTACTAAACATCAAACTTTAAAGTTGTGAAACACATTGCAATGATTACATTAAACATTTGAATTTTTAAGTGAACATTAACAATGAAAATTTTGAATTCAAAATTTATATAATATTCAAAATTTTATAATGATGATTACAATGACAAATGCTCAAAATAACAAAATGGAGTGAAGCAAGGCCTTTAATCATCCCCAAACTCTTTGCTAGAATTGTTGGACTCCACATGTTCAAGCTCCTCCGAACCAATATCAACTAACCTTGTTTGTGTAGCATCATCATCAGAGTGTGTTGGCTCCTCTAGCTCTACATCACATCATAATGTTGGATTGCCTTTGTATGGAAGTGTCTTGCAGTCAATGAGACACAAGGCACTATATGTAGGCACAAGCTTCATCTCACCATCTTGTATGGGTGTAATTCTACTAGGCCTTTTCACATACCTCTTCATGTTCAATGCATGGGTAGCCATGTACAAGAGAGTGTTGAGCTTGTTCCATCTTGTTGAATGATTGGTTGAATATTGTAGAAACCCCTTGTTTCCCCTAATACTGACTCTGACTGAAGTTTAATGTTTTTCTGACGTTTTTGGGTTTTGTGCCATTTTTGAGTTTTTGGAACAATAAATGAATGGTACGATTTTTGCAATAAATGAAAATAAATTCAATAAAAATAAAATGGCTCTGGAATTGAAAGAATATGGATGCCAGTATCTTTATTTGATTTCCTCTACTGATTACAATAATACCCAGATACATGCAATGAACAAAACAATGAATTTTCAATATTTCAAGAACCTGGTATTTGCTGCTACTGAAGTACAGATTGGTACGGCTGAAGTAATAAATGCACTTCTCCCTTCGAAGGACGATCTCTGATGATGCCCAGATAACATGCGCCTGTACTGGAGAATGCAGGAGGCCAAGGAAAGAGGCGTTTCTCCTTCCTAACCAAAGACAGCTCAAAACTAGATGGTACGGCTCTGACAGAGGTACGGCCAGGTACAGTACGGCTTCAGCAAGAATAATAAATTAATAAACTTATGCCGCCTTCTAAACCCTCTGAATCTCTTGAGAATGCACGCCTGAAGGAATGAAATGTTCTGTAAGCAACAACTGAATGAAACTCTGAGATATTAATTTCTCTAAAAGATAGTACGGCTGTACTATACAGCAGTACGGCCCTGGTACAGCAGATAGTTAATTTGCAATAAAGGTACGCCCTTTGATGAATCTCTACAACCTCTGGAATAGGCGCCTGATATGAACTAGAATGAATCTCTGCTTGCTGGCAACTGTTTCTCTGACCTCTGATGATGAAGGTATGGCCTGGTACTAGATAGTACGGCCTGCTGCATGCATTTAATGATTTGTACGACTTCTTCAAAGGTTCTCCAGAATGTCAATAAAATGGACGCCTCAAGTACAGACTCCTCTGTAATGTTGTTCTACTGAAACCCTGATGCGTATATCGACTGTGATGCTCTGTAATTCCTCCTGAATGAAGAAATTTCTCAACTGGCAATAAATCAGATGTTATTTCACATCCTCTGAATCGCTCTCACTGGAGATGGCTCGTTCTCCAATGCGTTCGAGTCTGAAACCCTAAAGCTTCGTCCTCTGGCAAAGACTGGCAAATTTTCAAATCATCAAATGTCATAATGGCTCAACTTTCAAGGCAAAAACCCTTTAATCTTCTCAAAAGGGCGAATTCCTTAATAATAGGGAATTTTAATATCTTCAACTTTTAATTCTTTTAATCTTCAATAGTTCTCAGCCAAATTATTATAATAAAATATAATCCCGAATTTGGCCCCCTCTGATGATGGCGCACCCCTCAAGAATAAATCACTTAAGTTATAATTTAATTTTATAACTTTATATTATAATCATCATTAATTAATATTTAATTAATATAATTAAATATTAATATCTTCCTCGTCTCTCATCCGATGACTGATCCGTCTGAAGCTGACGAACTCTGAAGTGATTCCGGATGCCGCCAAATCCCTACTGCTAAAAATAGCAGGGGTTCCACTCTCCCTGCCAGGAACTGCTAAAAATAGCAACTCCGCAAAAAGTCTCCGATCAAGCCCAAACGAAAGCCAATTGATCAATACTGCCAATCCGACGCTGAGCCAAGCTCCGAAACGACCCTCTAACCATTCTGTCAGCCTACGAGGGTCTCATGATAGGCCAATCTCACGATCACTGATGCTCGCCAAAAATGGGGACATGACAAATATGTTTGTTGTAGAATTGCAATATGGGGTCCTTCTCTTGCATGGTAGCCTTCATTTGATCAAGCATAGAATCAATGGACTCGCACACCTCTCTAAGCCTAGCTGCATTGGCATCCCCATATCTAATCACTTTGAAGATTGGAGTAATGATGGAGACAATATATTTGCATCACCCCCAAAAAAATCACTCTTCACCACATCCTTCACTCTCTTTCCCTTGTTGTTTTGGACTTAGACCACCGATTCCATTATTCTATCATAACCATAGTTGCAACATCTTTTGCAACTCAAGCATCCTCTCCAAGAGAAGGAAATATAATGCACATTTAGTCTTTATAGGTTTCAAGAATTCCTTCTTAGGTAATGTCTTGAAGAGTGCATGTGAAGTGTGGTGGTTACAGATAAACATCTACACATCTCTAGCATCATTAACAACTATTTTGATCCAATCAAATTTTTCCATGTTCTTGAGTGCATTATTCAAGGCATGCACACAAGGAGTCCACCAAATATGTTTGTAAGTTGTCTTAAGAAAATAAGGCCCTTTATACATATAACTATGATATTGATGAGTGGACACCTAATGTCCGTCCACCCATCTATGACTATGTTGCATCCACATGTGACCTAGGATTCGTACATTTTCTCCATTAATTTATTTATCTTGGAATAGTTTTGTTGAAGATTGTGTTCCTCAATTTTTTCTCCCCTAGTGTGTCATGTCCCCGAAATGGAACACTAAAATTACTAAGCATTGAAATGCAAATACATAAATACAATACATATTAAAACATAAGTGCAAATATTAACAATTTAGTATTATTAAAATAATAATAATAAATATATTTTAAACATTTAATATAAAAATAATATGTTATACATAATTAATAAATATACTAACATAAAATATACATGAACAACATCAATCATATAATAATATTGTTTATAGTGATTACAACAGAACACAACGATTCCATTAAATGACTATAGAGCAGCGATAGGCTGCAAGACTAAGAATCCTACGATTATGTTAATACAACCAAGATCTAATGCGATTCCATCATGATCACTAATGGTGCGATCTTTTAAAAGCAGTGGTTGGTGTTATTAGTGTTGGCGTTTAAATTCGCACCTCTGGAATGCGTATTTGAAACGGACAGCTATGCATAGATAAACTGCTCTTCAAATTAGGAGGGGAAGCTCCCTCTTGCTGATGGTGTTGAAAGAAAGTAAACTAAGAACTAAGTTGCCTATCTTTTTGATCAGCTAGGTTTTCAACACCAGCCGCGGTGAGATTTTTCTAATATAAGAAGTTCAACCTCGACTAGCAAACTAAAGAGCGTTCCTAACCTCTCAAGTAGCCAGAGCAAGAGAAGTTAGAAATTAACAAAGGTAGATCTTGACAAAATACTTCAATAATCTCTCTTTCAACAGAACACCTACACACTTCAGCATAAGCTGAGATAAAGATCATAAAAGTAGAACATAGATACGGAAATCGAGATTTTGGGACCAAGGCAAAGAGGCTCATGATTTTATTACTCAAATCTACTGGAACAAAGCTCACTTCTAACATGCCCAGACAAGAAATTGCAGCTAAAGAGGCTTGCAAACTTATTCTTAACACAATAGAAAACAACAATCACTTTTGTTTGCTAAAAAGAAACGGTTTGCTATCCAAACCAATTGAACCTGCTTGAGCAACAAATAGAGCACAATAGGCTCGGTTTGTTCTCACTAGCGGTTAAAGAAACTAACTGAGCAAAGGCTCTTATTTATAGACAAACAAAGGAGTAGGGAACCCTAAAATCTCCTTGCTTTCACAATCTAGGGCTTGCTTAGCAAGCAAGCTTTATTACTAAATCTAGAAAGAAGATAACAACTAACACCTAAGAAAGCAAGAAAAGCGGGAAACACCAACTATTACAATTATCTTCTTTCTCTTCTTCAAAGAATGGATAAGAATCGTTCCAAGAATAGAAAGAAAGCAGAATGAAAGCCGCTTTAAATCAGTGTTCCACGGGGACGCGTCCCCCCCAAAAATCCTCACGTTTCCTAAAGGGGGACGTCTCGGAGACTTGGGGACTTGGGGGGGACGTCCCCCCCTCAACCCACCACCAGCACCTCCATCCCAACACCAATGTCGCTGTCTCCAAGATGTTGCTAAGACTTTGAGGATGTTGGGGTGTCCTCAAGACATCTAGGGGACTCCTAGTTGTCTCCAAGATGTATAATTCTTATCCTTCTACATCTTTTTATAACTATTTTTTCAAGTACTATATGTATTTCAGCACCCTACCGCCCTCCCGCTGCCGTCCCCCTGCCGCCCCCAAACTTAGACCCGCTGTCCCCGCGTCCCCGAAACGTGTCCCCTGCCGTCCCCCCGTCCCCGTCCCCGAAACCCCGTGGAACACTGCTTTAAATCTCAATCATATCCACTAAAAAGCAGGAAACTGGGTCCTGGTCAGGTGCATTGATACCATCTAAGGCAATATTCCGATTCTCCAAGATCTCTTCGTGTTTTGTGATCAAACCTAGAGGATCTTTCACTTCTTCAGCTGCTTTATGAGTTTTGTTCTTGAAAAACATCGCTGCCCCAAAAGATGACTCACAAATTTGATAACTTGGCGGCTCTGCAACTTTATGCTTTTGACACTTCGCTTGATTTCCAACAAAAGAGTATTGCACAACTCTTTTCTGATACCTTTCCTTTTTCTCATATCACACCTCTCGTTCTTCAGCTGAGATGATGAAGTTTTGACATAGTGCTGATTCGGTCTTAAACTTGAGGGGAGTGTACTCCATATTGAAAACCTTGAAGAATGACTATAAACTCGCCTATGTTCAGACAAATCTTGAGCAACTTTCTATTTTTAGAATGCTGGTTTTTCGGCCTCAAACGGATAAATTTTTGGAATTTTTTCTGAGATATGGGTTTTGCTCAGAGTTTCATTGCAAGACAACCCAGATTGTCCGTTTTTGAAAATCTTGAATTTTGACTGAAAAAGTAGCAAACCCTAATTTCTTCAATTTTTCACCGAAAAAGCTGGCACCTGGGTTTCGTTCAGAATATGATTAGAAATGGACCTAGTTGATCAGATTTGAAAAACATTGATGGCTGATCGAAAAAGCAGCAAACCCTAGAATTTGAAATTTTCTTGAAAAAAGCTATGATATGGGTTTTCTTCAAAAGACTGTTTTGAGAGGACCCATATGATCAAAATTTGCAAACTTTGAAGATTTCACTGACATGCAAGGAAAAAGCAGCTGCTGCAACTTGATGAACTTCTCCAAAAATTCTTCAGAAGAATGGGATGAAGAAACCTAGGTGGCTGAAAATTTAAAAATCTTTGACACCTTCAAAAATTTGATCTTTTGGATGAAAAAGCAAAGTCTTATGTTGCTGGTCTGAAAATTATTCATGAAAATCAGCAACCTTGAGCTCTTGAATCTTGAAATAAAACCTCAAAGTTGCTGCTCCACTTTTCTTCTTTGGAAGCCCTGCAAAAATGATGAAAACTGAAAGGAAGAGATGTCTTAAATAGATTTAGGGCTTGAAATAGCTTTGCTTTCTTTTGCTTTAATCTTCAAACCCTAAACTCAGCTTGTTCAATGAATTTAGACATTCGTCTTTCCCTTGCCATTTTGAATCTTTGAAAACTTTGAAAATTCTACTAAGGCATTGAAAGTTGGGCGCCTTTCTTGACTAGAGGCGCCCATTTTCTCCGGAGTTAGCCACTTTTTGAGAATTTTCGACTTTTCTTCCATTTTGACCCCTGGTTTGACCTCGATCTCTGGCTTCCAGATTGATCTGATGAACGAGCTGGATGATTCATCGCGTAGCCTGACTGATCCTGAGAAGATTGTTCTGGAGACACCTCTAGCGAAAAACTTCGTTTTGACCTTCAAATTCATGGGAGCCCATTCCTTCGAGGGGCTCCGAACTTTCACAGTGTATGCCATTTTTCTGATCTTCAATTTCTTCATTAACTTCCCTTCCATAGACAATCTCGTCGAATTTGGAGCTCCGGGTGTCGGATCGACTGACGGTTGTGCTCATCGCGAAGCTGACGAAGAATTAGGAGGGGTCTCTTGGAACGATCTTCGCCAAAATGTGGGTTTCAACCCCTCAAAAGTTTGGGTGCCCATCTTGGCTGGGGGTGCCCATTTCACCCAGACTTAGATTATTTTTCATCTTTCTGTTGCTTGCTTTTGAAACTTCGTTCTCAATCTTCGTCGGACTCCCTATTTGGCTCTTAGTATCTCGCGACTGCGGACTCCGATCGACGTGCTGAGTGTCTCACTGGAAAGCTGGATCAATCGTGAAGAGGTCACGTTAGAGCCTTATCTGCAAATTCATCTGATAGACCCCTTGAAAACTTGGGCGCCCTTCTTCACCAGGGGCGCCTACTTTTACCACTTGGCCATTTTTTGATATTTTCTCATTTTCTCCTTCTGACATCAGTCTGGAATCTCCCTGTTCAGCTTTTGGATTCCGGATGACTGGATTGCCTGATGACTGGGCTATTGAATTCGTTGCGGAGCTGACAAAGAACTGAGCAAGTTTGACTAGAGACACAAACCCTAATTTTGACATTTGATGCCCTAAAAAGATGGGCTCCTTTCTTCAACAGGGGCGCCTATAGTCACCAGTGTTAGAAAATTTTCATGAATTTTTTATTTTCTTTCTCGTTCTTCACGCATGTTCATCATTTCATCTTCTGTCAAATGCTTCGAACGTTGAATCTGACGCCTGGTAGCCGGTTGACCTCCATTGATGACCTCGGAGCTCCTAATATGCTTTTGAAAAAGCAGAATAGACCCACTAGGGCAAAACTAATTATTTTGAGATTCTGATTGCACCAGCCTGATATGGACGTATTTTGAACCAATCAAAATCAGTTTGGACCCTGTCGGACCAACTTTCTATTTTTAAAAAGTTTTGCTAGTATCCATTTCCCAAGAAACCCAGAAAAACCCAAAAAACGTTACCAATTTTAGAAAATTTCTAAAAATAGCAGTTTTCTTAAATTTTAGGGATGAAAAACTGAGATTCGGGTTTTGTCGTTTGAGGCGCTCTTAGCAGACCCAGATCATCAGAATTTGAAAATTTTGCGTTTTAACCCCTCATGCAAGACGTGCACACCCAAATTTTGACCTTTTTGACTAATTTAACAAGACTTTTACTCATTTCTTCAAAATGTCTAAGTGTAACAAAAATTTTAATTTTGGGGTACAACAATTAGCAATAAACATAATATCGGCACTTGTTTGATGTTTTATTAACATGTTAGGAAAGGTCGATCTTTTGGCAAAAGTCACCTCTTTTGAAGGAGGTGCATATGTATGAAACAGTGTGTCTTTTAAAATGGATCACATTTCTTGGAAGGCATAAATAGGGAATATCATGGAAAATATGGGGGCATTCAGGGAAGGAAAAGAGGAAATAAATAAAATCAGGAATATACAATCAGATCTAATAAAGGTAGCAATAAATATTAGAGGGAAGGCAACGAATGAGAGAAGAACATAAGAAGATTTAAGTACGATATATGGGGCAGTGAATAAGGATAGTGAGAGGAGAGTAGGAGCAGACACAAGAGCAGACTGGAAGCAACAGAATGGAGAATAAAATAATAAGAAAATCTGTAATATATTGCTGAGTGCAGAAATAAAGATATAACAATAAAGTAGAATATATAGGGAACAATATAGAAAAATCTGAAGATATATTTCTGAGCATAGCAGATTGAGAATTTAGAAATGTACAGCAGAGATCCTTAAAGAAGAACGGACTAGGAATAAGGAAGGTAAAGAGTAGGACTAATATATATATACAATTATGCAATTATGATGCTTTAATATAAGTATGGATAATAGATTCTTATCTGTTGATCTACACTAACGATATTTCCTGAGTGTTAAGAGCAGATCAATTTGGGAATTAAGAAGGAGAAAGGAAGGTGCAGATCGACCAGCAGGCATATAATAGTCGGTATAATCATCTTGTGAATTTTAGATTAATATATTGGTTGTAGAATTGACTGCCAGCATAGTAAGTTAATATATTTATTGTAGAATAGAATTTCAGAATAATAAATTAATATATTTTCTGTAGAATACTTATATGGGAATATGATGTATTCTTTAAAAGGGGGATTAATAGTTTATGCATATTGTTATTTGTAACTTATGATATTACTTTCATGATTCATCATGTATTGCTGATATGATTGTTTGCAAATATGAAGTGTATTTTTTATTATGCACGTATCTCTACCATGATGGGAGGAAGGAGAGTACAAAGGGGTACGGTGAGGGAGCCCTCTTTTTGATAGGCCACCTCATATGAATGGCATGGGCCACATGAGGCTAGAGGGGTATTGCCTTTTAGTAGAAGGGTACTGCCTTTGGGTCTAGAAGAGTTGGACTACTAGGGCACCCTTTGAAACCTCACTCCCCTATCATGGTATAAGCAATGTAAGAAGAACAATCATGAGGAAATGAGGAAAGATGGCAAGATGAGGGGATAACGGATAAATTAGAATCCTCACTAGGCAGGCCACCTCATATGAATGGCACGGGCCACGAGGTTGGAGGGGTACTACCTTTTAGTAGAAGGGTACTGCCTTTGGGCCTAGGGAGGCTAAGACACCCCATCAAGTCACTCTCTTCCATGATCATCCATGGTTGAGTATCCCTAGGAAAAGTAATAGTTGGATTAACAAATTTACTATGGATCTACTAATGTTTGACCATAATACTCTCCTTATTAAGTTATTGTTGTAATTGATCTCTAACTTGTTTGGAGGGATTAAATCAAGCCAAGGTACTCTCCAAATCCATTGATTACTTGGGAAATTGGTAATTTAGGTTAAAACTAGCATAATTCCTATTAGGGACATTACATAGTGGCACATATGATGGTCCTACCCTTGCTATCTTTGCCAATGCCATTGGTAAAGAAGAATTTGCAAATAGTATCATTTGCCTCATCCTTCAATTGTACATTCAATGATTTTGCTAGTGGGTTTGGAGCATCACTTGTGATCTTGTCTTTCCCACTAGCCTTTGTTGCCCTTGAAGCTAAAGAAACTAGCATATGTGCAATTGGCCTCTGCAAAGTGGTAGAAGTAGAACCTTGTCTTTGATGAGGTCTCGACCTTAGAGAAAGAAGCAGATGTAGGTGCATTGTTTTCACTACCTAGATCACCCCATAACTTACTTATCTTAGCCCTATAGTTCATTCTTTTTGCGAACTTCTCACATACATCTACACCTTTGCCTTGGATATGAAGGAGGTGGGCATTAAATTTTTTAATACTGCCTTGAAATTCAAGCTTACAAAAGTGGCACTTCAACAACCTAGTGCTCTAGATGCCCTATGCTTGATTTGTAACTTTGATGCAAATTGTTTCAAAGGAGACTTAGGATCAAAGGGACCCTTAGCATATTTTGCTTATATTGTGGACAAACAACTAATATTTGCACTCACAATGGAACTAGTGGTTTGGGTTTCATAGTCACCCCTCTTTGCTTCTACACTCTCATTAGGTGCATGATTGGATTCAAATTTCACTTTCAACATCAACCAGTGTTCCACGAAGTTTCTTGATGGGGACGCGTCTCAGGGACGGGGGGACAGAGGGTCTAAGTTTGGGGACGACGGGGGGACAGCGGCAGGTGGGCGGTAGGGGGGTGGTGCTGATATACATATGGTACTTGAATAACTAGTTATAAAAAGATGTTTAAGATTAACATTTCAAATTAAACTTTGGCAAATTAGTAAAATTGCAAATACTAACATTTTAAATACTTGAATACTATTACTATTAAAAGACAAAGTAAATAAAATATTAAAATTTGACAAATGAAATTGTCAAATTTGAGATTTCTATTATATGAATATCGAAAATATGACATGTCACATCATAATATCGTATCATAAAGATGATTACAATGAGTAGCATGATACATTGATATCAAAATAAGTACAAAATGCAAAAATGAAAAATCATAATATCATATCATAAAGATGACACAATGAGTTACAAAACATCAAATGGCATATGTGATAAAAAAGAAGAAGAATGAGAGTGTTTTGTTTAGCTTAGAGGCTTTTAGAAGGGTCCCACAAGCCTTTAGGGTTCGGCCCAAGGCTCACATTCCTAGAAAATTGAAAGAATATTTTTTTAAAAATTGCTTTCTTGCACATCCCAGCGCGGGGACTTCTGGGTGTCTCCAAGACACTTGAGAGATGACTAGAAGTCCCCAAGATGTCTTGGGGACGTCCAAGAGTCCCCGCCGCTTCCTCGGAGTCTCCCAAGTCCCGGCGGCGGTGGGGGGACAGCGGGGGGATGTTTCTCAGCCGTCCGCAAGTCTCTGAAACGTCTGGGACGGGGAGACGGCTAGATTTTGGGGGGGTACGCGTCCCCGTGGAACACCAACATCAACCTATTGAGGCTCAACCTTAGCCTCACTCATGCTGTGAGAAATCATAGTAACATTGAAATCGACAATATAAAATTTTATAATTTTAAAATTAAAATTCAAACTATGCATAATGTAAGGGATTAAGACACAAATATTTTATTTTTCTTACCTTAGGTTGTACAAAGGCCAAAAGCAAAGGATACACAAATAAAAACCCTTGTTCTTAACCTTTGTCAAACAAGGATTTTACTTTTGTTTTTCTTACTCCATGTAATGTCCCTTATTGGGATATTTCTTGGTTTTATACCTACAAACAATATTAATCACTCTAAAAATTGATATTAGTAATATTAAGTATCAAAATTTATGATAATATTCAAATCAATAGATCAAAGCATCATTAATATTCAAATTATTAACATCATTAATATTTAGATCATAGCATATTCCTCATAGCAAATTAAATTGTGAATTCCTTGAAAATGCTTGCAAATGGCAATATCAAGGTTGGTCGTCCTTGAATTGCCTAGAGCATAGAAGGTGGGCCACCCTTCCACCTCTTAGTCCACCTTGGAGGCTTGCAATTCTCCTTGATCAAGCTCAAGAGCATGAAATGTTGGCTGTCCATTCCATCTCCTATTCAACTTGATAAGAGCATGAAGGTGGGCCATCCTTCATCTCTCGTGAACTTGGAAGGCTGGTCATCCTTCCTATTTACAAGGCACTTCCACAAATTCAAAACTGATTTCTCAATGAGTTTGCTCGATTATTGATGACTAAGTACATCTTGATGAATTAATAGATATATTATCCTCAATGGCTGCAACAAATTATTTTTTGAATACTATTTATTGCTGCTCTCTATATATTTTGAATTGATGTCTTAAATTTACTTTTCTATTTCTTCCTTTTCCCTTGATATGCTGAATTGATCCCTCTTTTATATCTTCCCCTTGGATGGGTCACACCTTTTGATCAATCATTTTCTTGCCAAGAGTCACACCTCTTTAATTAAGTGTTGTTTTAATGATATTTTATTTAACTTTAATTGACCCTTCCTTAGATTCAACAATATCATTTATTTCTTCCTCATAAAAACTGTGATCTACTTGTGATTTATTTTTTGGCGGGGGCATGATAGTTCATCCTTCCCAATATTGCTTGTCCACAAGCAAGTTTAGATTGGGATGATAAAAAATGTCTACTCCTTCCCAAGTGTCATCCTCCATAGGCAAATTCTTCCATTTAACCAAATATTTTTGAATAAACTTATTCCTTAATTTCTTTTCTCTCATGTCAAGGATGGCCTCAAATTTTAAAGTTTTCCCTCATCATCAAGCGGGGGTAACTGCGGGCATGGTGTAACATGTTGACCTAGCATCTTCTTGAGGTGAGATACATGAAAAATATTATGAATTTGACTATTGGCTAGTAACTCCAATTTATAAGAAACTCCACTGATCCTTCTTATAATCTTATAAGGCCCATAGAATTGTGGCTTGAGTTTCTCAGCTTCACTTACCTTGATAGAGGATTGTTTATAAGGTTGCAACCTTAGGAAGACTAAGTCTCCAACTTCAAATGTTCTTTCAAATCTTCCACGATCAGCATACATCTTTTTTTGATTCTGGGCGTGATGTAAGTTATCCTTGAGTGTATTTAAAATATCTACACTTTGTTGCAACAAGTCTCTTGCTCCAAGAACTTTTCTTTCGGTAAGAATCAAATCTCCAAATGATACTACCTCATACCTATATAGTGCTTTGAACGGAGTCATCTCTATTGACATGTGATGAGTAGTATTGTAACAAATTCTCCGAGATGTAGATTTGACGCAAGCCGTTTGCTGTCTTGTGACATAATTATGCAAATATCCTTCAAGCCACTTATTTACAATTTTGGTTTGCTCATCTGTTTGTGGGTGGTAACTAGTGCTTGGGGTAAGTTCGAATTCGGCCAACTTGAAGAGTTTTTGCCAAAATAAACTAAGGAATCGACTATCTCTATCACCAACAATGTTCTTAGGTAGCCCATGTAGTGTGAAGATTTTCCTAAAGAGGAGATTGGCTACCTGTGGTGCTCTATATTCAAAAGATATTGCTTGAAAATGAGCATACTTAGTCGATCCACTACAAATATTCAATCTTTCCCTTGTACCTTTAGTAGTCTTGTAATAAAATCCATTGACATGCTCTCCCATTTCTTATTTTGTATTTGTAAAGGTTGTAACCAGAGTTGGAAAACTCGCCAAAAACTCGCGAGTTTTTTTTTGAAACGAGTAATTGCGAGAAGAACTTGCCAAAAAAAACTCGCCGTTTTTTGTGAAAAACTCGCCGACTTTTTGGCGAGTTTTTCACAAAAAATCGGCGAGTTTTTAAAAAAAACTCGCGCGATCAGGCTATGAGGTCCGCCGGCGCCCAAAAAGTCATTGCATTTGGTTTTTTTGAGTTTCTTTCACTCTTGGCTGAGCAAAAACGGAGTTTAGAGCATTTTGCACCATTTTTTAGTGATTTTACGTTGAGGAGACGAGATTTGAAGGAAGATTTCATCAGATTTCAAAGGCAAATTGGATTTCCAGGTAGGTTTTCTGTTTTTGCTTGTTCTTTCTTTTTTATTTATTTTTCTTCATTTTTGTTGATTGTATGTTTAAAAAACATCATGAATGAATTGCAAAATAGATTTAAATACATTTATATTGTTGAAAAGAAGATTTAGATTCATCCAAACAAGAATTTGTGACACTTTTTTTTCTGATTTTTTCTCATATTTTGCTGATTTTTCATTTTTTTGATTTTTTTTCAAACCCTAGTTTGTTTTTTTTAATTTGATTCTTCTTGTTTGTTGAAAACATATTTAAAATCATATATTAGCTTAATTTGTTTCTAATTTAAAGTAATTTTCTATTTTTTACATTTTTTTGTAACCCTAGTTTATTAATTTCTTCTTTTAATCCAATTTTTTTGATGAAAATGATTAGAATCTTAGATTAGTAATATATATTGATTTAATCTATATGTTTAGAATCTTAGATTACTAATTTAAATTAATCTATGTTGATTTAATCTAATTTAGCTTGTTTTAAAATTTTTTATCAAAAAACTAACAAGTTGTGCTTTCACTTTTGTGTGTGTACTTGTAGGTTAATTGATAATGGCTTCTCAATCCGCTTCTACCCCTACTTCAGCCCCATCCATGCCTACGAGTGGGGAATATGTAGGCACTCGTCCAGCAGGAGCTAGAGATCCTGCTTGGAAATATGCATATGAAGGACCAGAACCTGGAACAGTGTATTGCATTCGGTGTAAAAATGTATACAGTGGAGGCATCAATCGCCTCAAATACCACCTTGCAGGCATCCCTAGACGTGATGCTAAGGAGTGCCTAAACACCAATGACGAAATAAAAAGACAAATGAATGCAATACTTTCTGCTGCAGAAGAAAAAAAGGTGCAAAGAGAAAAGGCAAAAGCGGCAATGCAAGCTGCCATAGCTTCTTCTCAAGGTGCTCCAGTCAACCTTGAGTCACTATCAGATGATGATGATATAGCAGCCAACATAGTGGGATCTCTTCGTGGTCCACGTGTGCGAAGGCAATCGCTGCAACCCGCCACCACCTCCATCCATTTGAGTACCTCTAGTAGACTACCAGGGTCAAGATCAACACCTACAGGCACAACCACGAGTTCACACATTGGTGATTTTTTTGTGCCTAGAAACACACCTGGTGCACAACCTTCTTTAGAGGCAACTGGGTGGAATAAGGAGGTGCATGAGCATGCAGATATTGCTTGTGCCGATTTTTGGTACTTCAACAACATCCCTTTCAATGTGGCAAGCTCACCTTACTGGCAAAATTTGGTGACCGCATTGACAGTTGCAGGGAAAGGCTACAAGGCACCTTCGCGTAAAGACTTGAGTGGGAGGTTAGTTTATATTCTTTAAGTTTAATTTATGTTTTTTAAGTTTATTTTATGATTAATTTAAGCTATTTTTTTGTTTAGAAATTAAAACTGTGTACTTAATTTCACTTTGTACTTGTAGGTTGCTTTCTAATGCAACTGAAAGGGCAAGGGCAGCAATAGAAGAACAAAAAGAAGAATGGAAAAAACATGGTTGCACTATACTTTCTGATGGGTGGACGGATGGAAAAAACCGTACCATCATTAATTTTTTGGTTTCTTGCAAAAATGAGGTGGTGTTCTTGAAATCCGTGGATGCCTCCAGCATAGTAAAAAATGCAGAAAATTTGGCTAGAATGTTGGAGCAAGTGTGCATGGAGGTTGGGCTTGAAAATGTGGTGCAAATCATAACTGACAATGCAGCAGCATATGTGGCAGCAGGAAGAATCCTCCAAGATAAACACTACACAATTTTTTGGACACCATGTGCTGCCCATGTCCTTGACCTTCTTTTGGAGGACATAGGCAAATTAGATTGGGTCACACCGATTGTAGAGGATGGAAGGAGGATCACTAAATACATCTACAATCACCCTTGGGTTCTCAGCTTGATGAGGGAGCACACCAAAGGGAGAGAATTGGTGAGACCTGGTGTGACAAGGTTTGCAACGGTTTTCTTAACGTTGCAAAGCATTCTTGGTGCTTTGACAGCTTTGAAACAAATGTTTGTGAGTCAAGCATGGGTAGACTCACCTTATTCAAAGAAGCCAGAAGGAGAAAGAGTTCAAAACATTGTCTTCGAGCCCCTCTTTGCACAAAGAGCAACAGAGATTGTGAAGGTAACTTCAAAACTTTGAGTTTGAATCTAAATTCAAATTAAATATATTTCTTGAAGTTAATGTCTTTCATTGTAAATTTGTAAATTACTAAATTGTAACTCTAATCCTTTTTTGCATTTTTAAATTTTTATTGTAGGTGTCAGAGCCCTTGGTTAGAGTGCTTCGCTTGGTGGATGGGGATCAAACCCCAATGGCGTATCTTTATGAGGCCATGGATAGGGCCAAGGAGGCTATTAAAAGTTATTATAAGGGGGATAGCCTCAAATTTGATCCCATATGGGAGATTATCGATAGGAGGTGGAACAATCAACTCCACCAACCTATCCATGCAGCAGGGTACTTCTTGAACCCCCGTTTCATCCACTCAGGCACCTATTCAGATCCTACTGGAGAGGTTATGGAGGGCCTCACTACTTGCATTCAGCGGATGACATCCACACCTGATGAGGCAGATTGCATTGTTAATGAATTGCAGAGTTATAGAGAGAAAAGGGGTGCACTCTTCTCTTCAGACCTGGCAAAGAGAGCAGTATCTAGGCTGCCACCAGGTATAAAATTTGAAATTTACAAGTTACAAAAATGAAAAATTAATAATTACAAGTTACAAGTTACAAGTTACAATTTTCTAACTCTTTTTTTGTTTTTTTTGTAGATGTTTGGTGGACACATTGGGGTGGAAAAACCCCAAATCTTCAAAAATTTGCCCTCCGTGTCTTGAGCCAGCCTTGTAGTTCTTCCAATTGTGAGCGCAATTGGAGTTTGTTTGAGGCTATCCACACAAAAAAGAGGAACAAACTCGCCCAAAAACGCCTCAATGACCTTGTTTATGTGCAATATAATCTTCGATTGCGCACAAGAAAGGTAGAAGAAATATCATATGATGATCCAATTGATTTGGATGAGATAGATCCATACAGTGATTGGATAGGGCGAGGGGAGCAGCCTCCATTGTTTACTGAGGATGAGATTTATGATTTAGAGCGACAGGCAATGGAGGAGGGTGGATTTGCATTCTCATTGGACGACCTTGAGGATGACCCTGAGGAGGAGTCATTGCCAGTGCCACCACCAGCAGCTGCAGGAGGATCTACATCTAGGATGGAGGTTGAGGAGCCACAGGCACAGCAGGAGCAGACTCCTATGATTAGACCCTCTTCCGGTCCCTTACTGAGATCTAGACATGGGAAGAGGAAGATGTGATTCATGTGAAATTGTAAAAACTGAAATATATTAATGTTTATGTAGTATTTACTTTCAGTTTTACAAAAACAATTTGCTATTTTCATTTTGTTTAAGACTATTATCATATCAGCGCATTGAGCACTCAGCATTCCACATGAGGGTGCCATTTTGTATCCAATTTTCTCTCATATCAATCAAATACTGCTTGTTTCTTATATGTACTCATTTATTGACTCATTGGATGCATCTTATCTTTGAATTTTGCAAAAAAAATGCGTTTTTAGTGAAGTTTAAGCAATATTTTAATTTCCTGAGTTTTTTGCCGAGTTTTTGCCGAGTTTTTGCCGAGTTTTTGCCGAGCCGAGTTTTTCGGGCTTGCCGAGTACTTGCAATTGGCGAGTTTTCCAACTATGGTTGTAACAATCTTGCTGGAAATGTCTATTCTACCTTGTTTCTTTGACAAACCATACATTCCTTAATATGCTTCAAAATATCTCCTTTGAGACCTTTCCATGAAAATCTTTCATGTACTTGCTTGTATGTTTTGTAGTAACCTTGATGACCTGCTAATGGAGTGTCATGGTATGCCCTCATAATATTTTCTTTTACTTTCAATCCTAGGATAAGATATATTCTATCTATATAGAGAATGAACTCTTCCACCACCTTCTACTCATCACATCGTAGTTTTCCTTCAATTATATCATTTGTGAATGTATCCTTGGCATATTGTACAAGTATTGAGTTTCTTGAATCAACAAAGATGTTCGTCATAGAACATAGGTGAGGTCTTTGATATAAAGCATTTGCCACAACATTATTCTTTCGCTTCATCTATTCAATAGCTAAATAATGTTGGATATTCTGTCACTACCTGTATGGTTTGTCCTATTTAGTGTTTGTTTTTGCTTGTTATTATTTGGTTTGGGTTTGTTATTGTTTGATAGATTATTTAAGCTATTTGTTGAACCCGTGCATACACGGTTATTCTTTTCCTTCATGTATAAATATATCTCATAATGTAAAGCAGATCATTCGTTTGCTCCACAAAATCTGATATGGTATCAGAGAATAATTGATTATGTGCCTATTATTTAGTGATTATGAAGAAACATTCGCTCCCACAACAAAAATTAAAACCATTAGAATGATTTTTGCTTTAGTTGCACAGTTTGGATGGAAATTGTATCAAATGGATGTAAAAAGTGCATTTCTTAATGGAGACCTTAAGGAGGAGGTCTATATGACCCAACCAGAGGGATACATTGTACCTGGTAAAGAAGAAAACGTATGCAAACTCATTAAATCCCTATATGGTCTCAAACAAGCTCCCAAAGCTTGGTATTTTAAAATTGATGAACACTTGCTAAAACATGGTTTTACTAGGCATCCATATGATCCAAATCTCTACCTCAAGGATCAAGGGGGGGATATTGTGATCATTATTGTATATGTTGATGACTTAGTTATCACAGGCAGCTCAGATGCAATGATTGAAATAGAAAAAAATGATCTCAAGAAGGCCTTTGATATGACAGATCTCGAGCTACTTCACTATTGCCTTGGTTTAGAGGTATGGCAAACAAATCACCATATCTTTGTATCTCAAAGAAAATATGCCAAGACATTGCTTGAGGAGTTCAAAATGATGGATTCCAAACCCATGTCTACACCTATGGAATTAGGTTTGCAGTTATTTGTTTCTGATTCATCTCCTTAGGTGAATGCAACTCTCTATCGACAAATGATTGGAGGTTTGATTTACTTGACTTATACCAGACCATATATTAGTTTTGCTGTTAATTATCTATCAAGATTTATGCAAGAACCAAAAATGTGTAATTGGAAAGCAGCAAAATGGGTACTAAGGTATATCCAAGGTACAATGAATCATGGTTTGGAATATAGAAGGAGTCATCAATTCTTCATGACAAGGTATACAAATGCAGATTATGCAGGTTCAGTTGGTGATAGGAAATCCGCATCTGGATTTGTTTTCTTCTTGGGTTCAGGTCCTATTTCTTGCGGAAGTAAGAAACAAACCACAATTGCTCGTTCCTCAACAAAAGCATAATATTGTGCAACAAGTGCAGCAGTTTGTGAAGCAGTATGGCTACGTTGCATATTAGAAGGATTGGGGGTACCACAAAACCAACCTACTGTCCTCTATTGTGACAATTAGAGTGTTCCCAAGCTTGTTTGCAATCCAGTGTTTCATGAACGAACCAAGCATATTGAAGTTGATTGTCACTTCATACGAGAACACATTCAACAAAACAATATTCAACTTCAATTCTGCTCTACATAGGAACAACGTGCTAATATCTTCACCAAGCCTCTTGCACGCGTAAAGTTTGAAGCTTTTCAAGATTCTTTGATTAGTACTTTAAAACAGTGATGTAATAAGGGGGGAATGTTGGATATTCCATCACTGCCCGTATGGTTTGTCCTATTTAGTGTTTGGTTTTGCTTGTTATTATTTGGTTTGGGCTTGTTATTGTTTGATAGCTTATTTAAGTTATTTGTTGAACCCGTGCATACACGGTTATTCTTTTCCTTCATGTATAAATATATCTCATAATGTAAAGCAGATCATTCATTTGCTCCACAAAATCTGATAAATCATAGGCTTGCAACTTGCTAACCCACTGTAATGTCCCCGATTTTCGAATAGCCACCTCAAAGTTTAGTTTAATTAATTAAATATTAATTTGTCTTGAAATAATATTTTGGACATATATATTTAGTTAATTATTTATTTACATAGTTGCCGGGAGATGCAGGGTACTGGTATTGGTACGGGGACGGGGATGCCAATCAAATTAGGGTACGTGAGTTAAATGAATAAGGAGACGACTATTTTATATGTAAATGATTCACCAAAAAAATTGGGTACAGGGACTGGTACGTTGTCTATGTTCCCAAAATGGAGTTTCCCGGCAACTATATTTATTTATTAAAGTGACTTTATTAAAGGAATGGAGAAAATATTAAATAAAGGTGGTGAAAATGAACTCATTGGGATCTTGTGAAAATTATTATCAGGAACAATTTTGAGCGTATAGCTTTTTGGAGACTCGAGGACAAAAACCCTTGAGTAGGAGAGTTGGACGAAAACCTAATCCATCTATTGGGTGGATTCATTCGAGAGCTCACAATTGGTCTTCAATGAGCAGCTAAATGTTTGTTTGAAATTTGTGATGTCTTTGTAAAAGACAAATTTCAAATGTTTTGATCGATATCAAGTTTGAAGATTTTTAGGTTGGAAATATTAATTATTATCACATCAAGTTGAGTCATGGGAATCGATTGTTGTTGCCTCTGCTCCTTTAGCACCTAAGTCAAATTTATTATGAATAAGCATCACTGGCCAATTAATCATAACCAACTAAGACTCTCACACCATCTAGGAATAGTTTGAATAATGGCAGTGGTTATTATTTCCATTTTTTTTGTCAAGCCACTATCTTTTTATAACTGCGGTATACCTCATTGGTTGTGTGAGGTGGACAAAGAGGGGCGATATTTTAGACAGCATCAGTTTCCTTGTAGGAAGTGACACTTCTCATCCATTAGCTGCCAGGTCAGCTTTGTCAAAATCATGACACTTAAAGGAAGTGTTGGCGTCAAATCTAACACCTCTGGAGTGCAGGTTTGTACGGACAGCTATGTACACTACGCAATGAGTGCTCTTCAAATTAGGAGGGGAAGCTCCCTCGTTGTGCTGGAATGCATGGAAAAGAAAAGTAATCTAAGTCCTATCTTTTGTTCTCGACTGGAAGAGGCACAAGGTTAAGAAAACCAAACGTTGCAGCTAAGGATTTTGGTTTCGCGGATCATTAACTACAACTAAGCTAACTACTCTAAATCTATCCATTTCCTCAAGAAAACAGAGCATGAGGAAATGGAGCAGGGATGATTATAGACGATAAACGTGTTTAGATTCTCTACTTGAAGGCAAGGTGGCGCAACTATCATCTCAATCTAAACAAGCTTATTGGGCACAAAACAGATTTAAGAATTTACCAAGACAACCTTATGGAACCCTGTGTGGCATAACACTTGATCGAAATAGTAAAGTCTTCACAAAACAGCCTTTATCATTACAACCTCACGAAACCCTATGTGGCATAACCTTTGACTATAATGATAAAGATTCACAAAACAGATTTATCACCGTAATTTCTCGAAACCCTATGTGGCATAACGATTGATCACAATGGTAAATTAACACAAAACAGATTTATCATCTCAATCTCTCGAAACCCTATGTGGCATAACAATTGACCTCAATGGTAAATATGTTCAAACAGATCTAACTATGGGAGGAATTTACCATGCCAATCTTATGGAACCCTATGTGGCATAACACTTGATTGAAAGTAGTAAAGACTTCACAAAACGATTTTATCATCACAATCTCACGAAACCCTATGTGGCATAACACTTGATTGAAATGATAAAAGATTCACAAGATATAAAGAATCCACCATTACAATTGCATGAAACCCTATGTGGCATAACACTTAATCATAATAGCGAAGACACATGAACAAATACCAAAAGATCAATATTGAGGGCAAGGTAGGCGCAGCATATATTTCTCTCTCAAGCAAAAGTTATTTACAAATGAGCAAAAGCTCTTATTTATATACATCAAGGTGTAGGGAACCCTAAATCACCTTGTGTTATCTACAGTCCTTGCAATGCATGCAAGCAATGCGCCAAACCCTAATTAAGTAAACTATCTGATCAAGCTGAAACTACCCTCGGTTTGGCTGAAACATCTAATCTAAAATGGACAATTGTGCGAGCATGCACGTCCTTATTGAAAGCAAGTTAACTGGAAGACTACCATCAGTTAACGAAAAACCCTAAATGAAACTCCAAGTAAACAAAATGAATCTTAGAATAGATATGCATGAGGTGAGACAGACAGTTAACTTGAAAGGGTAAGCCAAGTTAACTCCTGTGTATAATGTCTATCCTGAGGTGAGAAGCTGAAGTCCTAAATTACGTGATCTCGAGCAACCAATCCTCAGCGAGATTGTTAAGCGCATCGACGCTCCAGATGTAAACCTTGGGCAATCTTGGCAATCTTTGCACACCTCAAACTAGCATTTCACTAAGCGGCAGCGGCTCGTAGTGAAGTGATGGCCAACATCTGATACGCAGCTTGATACAAAGCGGTCACCGGCTTTTCTAGCGAAATCATGAATTAAGACCCGGTTGGTCTTGAACTTCGATCTGGTAATGTCTTGTGCACTCACGAAAACTTCGCTTTGTTATTTGTGAACCGGCTATACGACAAGATTTACGGAAAGCTAAAATAGCCTGCGAGTTAAAATATGTACTTCGAAGAATTATTTTACGTGAAAAATCTGAGATATGGGTTTTTGTCGGAAGGGATTCTAAGACGGCCGAGCGTCGAGAAATCGAAAATCTGACTTCCACTCGACCATGCAAGATTTTCGATTGAGAAAATTAGAAACTTCGAGAGCGAATGCTCACGGGTTAAAATTCTGAAAAATCAAAGCGCTACAATTTTAATTCGAGGAAGCTATAGAAATGATCAGGATCTTGAGACTTGTCGAGATTTTGCAAATTCCCGGAATATCGCGAATTGAAATCACGAGGATTGAAGGATGAGAAAAGCGTTTTTATGATGCTCTTTTTCTGCGAAAATCGCCCTTGAATTCTTCAAATTGCTGAGAACTGTGAACTTTAACCTGCAAAAGAATGTGATTGGAGAAATCGCCTTTGCAAATAGATGAGAAATCTGCCTTTGTTTGAGAAATACGAATCTCCCTTGAAAATATGCCTTGTGAATGAAGAAAAACGAATTTTGCTTGAAAATACGCCTTTGCCTTGAAGAAAAACGAATTTTCCTTCAAAATTATGAATTTCCTTTGACAAAATTTGCCTTTGAGAATTACGATTTTCCCTTTGAAGAAAATATGAATCTCCTTGAAAAATACGAATTCTCTTGAAAATATGAATGATAAATGAAGAAGGCGCCATGCTTAAAGAAGATGAAATTCGCATTAATCTGACAACTGCAAGATTTAAAACCTCAGCTTGAAAATAGAATCCTTCTGATTGGACCCCTTTCAGTTGAACTACCACTGACTGGAAGTTCAAATAATAATAAAATATTTATTATCATGCAATTAGCAAGGGTGCTAAAAATAGAAAATTGCTATTTATAAATAAGCAAATTTGGAACTTCAGTTGACAACCCGGGTGAAGCTCTGAGATTCATCGTGAGACTTCAACGATTCCGAAAAGTCATCTTTTGAGCACATAGGCGTCCATTTGCTCAAGATACTTCATATTTTTACTAACTCCCTATTTTATAGCTGACAGCACTGTCACGACTGGCCAACTTCGACACTGATTTCCGGATGACCGGGTGATGCTGAGACTGATCTGAGATAATCAACCGAAAGCCTACTGAACAAGGAAGAAATGTCTGCTGGGAGACACAACTGTAAAATCCATCGTTTAACCCCTTGAAAAATTAGGCGCACCTGATTAAATTGCTTTACGGGTTCCAGACTTAGCCATTTTCCTAAACTGCCGTCTGACACTTCAGACAGCTGCTGCCGGCAAACGGTGAACCCTGCTGATACGAGACGAAGCTCCTTGCATGACTGGAGACATTCTGCATCCAACGGCTGTATCCATGACACCTGAAAGCTGTGTTAAGGGCCTCAAAAACAAAAGCGCCCCTGGCTCTAGGTTGCACTGGTGTCATTTTGACGAAAACCAAACTTCCATCCGAGTACCCTACTTTGACCGCTGATAACTGGAGCTTGGATGACCCGATTCAGGCAATATCTGTTTTAACGGACAGCCAGAAGGGCCCTCAAGAGAAGTCCCTGGAGGTATTGAGGCAAGAAAACTGCTTCTAAGACCTCAAAAACTCCAGTGCGTATTTTATTTACGTTTACCGCTACCAGACTTGGTCATTTTTCGGACATCTTCACTTTGTAGTACGACACCAAAGACCTCGCACGCACAAGCGACTGCCAAATGCTGAAGGCTGTCGGCTATGCTCGTTGGAAAGATAAATTGATTACGCTCAATAGTCGTGAAGACTTCGAACGCGAACGGGCTCATCTGACCAGCCTAAAGGCTAGGCGCCTTAAGACTATGAAAATGCACTGAAAACCATTTGATGGTCCGCCCGTAAAAATTACGTGCTTGGTAGAATCTCTGCCACGACCACCAGGAACGTCGGATCGACAAGCTGAATGGTGTGTTGCGGAGCTAGGCTAGAATACTACTGATGTCGTGAAGACTCTGTCTGCAAATTCTGGCATTTGGAGGGTCCTTTAAACCAGCGCCCCTGGCCTGTACTTGCACTGGGCATAAACGGAGAAGCTCAGAAACGTGAAAACTCCATTTTAAGCTGATCTTTGGACGACTGCCGCCTGAACTCTGAGAGTCGGATGACTTCGCTTGAGAACTCGTCGGATAAGCAGACTAGTTGTGAACAAATTGACTGCATTCGGCATCGAAACTGACGAGATTTACCCCTGCTTCAAGATGGGCACCCTCAAGCTAGAGGCGCGCTTTTGCCTGGAAATGACAAATTTCTCATTTCTTAAAACTTAGGGATTTTAACTTCTGTCGCTGATAACCGGAGCTGTGAGTCTCGGAACGCCTCGCTGGATAGCTCGATGGATAGCCAGACTAATTCTGAAGAGATTGACTGGATGCTTGAGCACTTTCAGCAAGATCTTGACCTTCAATAAGTTGGGCGCCCCTGAGCTATACTTGCGCTTTTGGGCTTTTCCTCTGAGAAATCTCCATGATTTGATCTTTAAAAACTCTGCTTCGATCATTGAAAATACCGTTTGCAATATGAAATGTCGTCATGAAATGCTCCTCCATCGTGAAGAACTTCATTTTGAGTCTCTGCTTCAGGTTTTGTTCAATAAAACTGACATTGACTGACAAACTATCGACAAAAACTCCATGCTTGACATTGCCCAAAACTGTGTTTTACATCATATTAGCAAGGTTTAGACTTTTAAATGCAAAATGCCTTGATGAAGCAAAAAATTTGGTTTGGGTACAACAGGAAGGAATGTAGTTTGTGTTGGCTTGGGAAAGTTACTGCAGTTTGTGAAGGACTCCATATCATAAAGAGGTTCAATGAATACTTACTAAGTGTCTAAGTCGGTGCCTTTTTCCTTTAATATACCGTAGACACGAATTGAAGGCATTGAATTATTACAGCATATTTGTCATTGAAGAGTTGCAAAATAATATGGAAACAAAGTGCCGCCTCTAGAAGAATCATGGGTCCAATAAATCAACTTAGTTACCTTAAGCGCCATCATTCTATAGGTGTCATTGCCATGATACAAGGTCTATGAAGTATTTAGGCGTATAAGGAGGAGAGGGATGAGTTTGAAAGAAGTAGGCGAAGGAGGAAAGAATGATGCATGGTCCTATATCCTTGCAGTCACCCAATAAGTATAATGTGGATAAGGAATTTTGACATGGAGTTGAAGACTCCATTTTGGATGCATTTAGGGGTCGCTTGCTATATGTAAGTGCAACTTTAGAGGTGGCAGATAATCCACTTATAATTGGAGTTTAGGTAGCATCAAACTGTTATTTGCAATCACAGTGCAATAAATATATGTTGCATGTAAACAAGGTTAGAACAATATTTTATCCTACTATATGTTATGTTTATCTACCAATTGTTATTAAAGTTTAATTCTCCATTATAAAAATATTGTAATAGATTCCTCAATCGTTTATGACAAATATATGTTATTTGTAATGGTGGAAAATTTGTACTATAAATCTGAAAACAATTACAGTTTTACCAGCATGCAAACAAAGTGTTTGATATATTGTCATTTGATTGAGTTTAAAAATAAGGAATAAAAAGTGTGGTTCAAATTAAACAAAGGGATCTTACAATGGTATTAGAGCCAAAATCTTGCCAGCTTGGGGGGTTATGTACACTAATGACAGGGCCAAACATTATGCTGAAAGAGAGCGAAAACGTAGACAAATTCAATTTGCAGAACCTTATCCGGAAGAGGATACATTCTCAGCTGCATTAGTAGCAAGGCAGCCACTTAGAGTTGCATAGAGAAGTGGAACAATGGTGGGTTTAGGTGGTGATACAACAGTTCATGCAAACCTGTGTTACACGGGGACGCATCCCCCCACCCAAACCCTACGTCCTCGTCCCCTGTGGCGTTTCGGGGACGGGGGGACGGCAGGGGACGTCCCCCAGGCGTCCCCCCTGATTTTTGAAAACTGGGGGACGGCAAGAAACGCATCCCCAAAAAGGGGGACGGCTGGAAAATAAAAGGGGACACCTAGGCGTCCCCGAAACGGCTAGGGGACGGCTAGAAGTCCCCCAATCGTATCGGGGACGCCCAGGAGTCCCCCTTTTGTCAAAGTAAAAAATCTTTTAATTTTTGACAAATTAAATAAAAATTGCTTAATAATATTAAATATTTCATCATATTTGATAAAAAAATTAATTTTTAATTGCTTGTAAGTTAATTATATTATGAAATAAAATAAAATTGCGTGATAATTAATAAATAATAAATATTAAATATTATTATATTTCATTAAATAAAAATTTGATAAAACATTTAATTTTTAAGCATAACTATTTAATATTATAATTTATTGTCAAATTAAAAAAAAATTACGAGTAATAAAATGAATTTTTAAACAAACTATTATTTAGTTTAAATTTAAAATAATAAAATAATAAAATTAAATTAAAATAAGCATAACTATTTAAAATTTTAATATTATTGTAAAATTAAATAAAAAATTACGAATAATAAAATTGATTTTTAAACAAACTATTATTTTTAAACAAACTAGTTAGGCAGATTGATGAGGAGGAGGTGCAACTGGGAATGGTTGGCCTTCCTTTGGATGATCCACTTCAGGCAGAGAGTGACAGTGACACAAGATAGTGCTTTTGATATTGATAGCCCGAATGAGGCATAGTGTCATAGATTGACAGATTGTTGTATTTAAACTTTAAAGTTTGAGACGTTGATCTTTGAGTTATTTAACTTTAGTGTTAAAACTTGAACAAAATGCTTTTATATTTAATTGTTAAGTTATTGGCATTGCTGTTAGTGTTTACCTTTATGTTTATATTGTTGTTATACTGTTGCTATATTGTTGTTATACTGTTGTTATACTCTTTATCTATGCACGTATTGTCATATTGAAATTGTTGCACATATTTGATATTTCAAATTGCTCTCTTTCTCTCTCTATATATAATATATTTTTAAAAATTCATATATATATGTAATTGTGTATATATATATATATATTTTTTGAAAAATTTCTATATCGCCGTCCCCCCGCTGTCCCCAAAAATCTGCCCTCAGACTGCCGTCCCCGAAACTCGTCCCCTGCCGTCCCCCCGTCCCCGTCCCCGAAACGCCATGGAACACAGATGCAAACCCAACAATAGCTAATCACAACTATTGGTCATAAATCTCAAGACATGAATTCTCTTAGGGTGAATCAGAATGCTATAGGTGAAAGTAGGAATGCAGGTAATGATATTCCACGAGGTGCTAGTACAAGTGGGTCACATAGGCCTTTCTAGCCTACATTCACACCTAGGGAGGAGGAGGAAGAAAACCCATAAGAAGAAGAACAACCATTGGTCGATGAGGTAATGGTGGTTTGTGATGAGTACAATACACTCCCACATGCAATAGGACAAGAAATGACTTTGAACCAATACATGAACCAACATAAGGATAGGAGAAGAACACAACAGGATCAAAGACCTCAAGGCCCACATAAGGAATATAAACATGCCTTGAGTAAACTCACTCTTCCTATCTTTGATGGAACTGGGAAAAGCACAACACGTGCCTGGATACACAAGTTGGACACATTCTTGAATCTTAAACCTATGCCAGAGATAGACACAATTAAGTTTGCAACATTATATTTGGAGAGACCAGCGTATGATTGGTGACACAAAATCATGCACTAATTCAGTCCTATGATGAGCTTAGTAGCAAATTGATTGTTAGGTTCGATAGGAAGGATGTTGAGGTGTACTTTCGGGAGTTGGCGATGATTAGATAGCACAGGGATGTTGACAATTACATCAATGAGTTTCAAAAGGTGGCTGTTATGGTTTTTGACATGTCAGAGAAAAGAGTTGTAATGCTGTTCACTAAAGGTCTGCATAGTATTTGAGAGGTTTGGTGAAGTCTTTCAAGCCTAGTACTCTACATTTTGCTATTCAGATGGCACTTGTTCTTGAGACTACACATCCTACACCTTAGCCCCAAAAGAAGAGTTTCAAGGATAATAAACCAGAACACAAACCAAATGGGAGAATTCTCAATCAGCCTAAGCCTACGCTACCTAAGATGGATTTTGCAACAAGGAATGAATTGCGTAGGAAGAAGTTATGCTTCACTTGCAAGGAATTGTGGGAATCCAGTCACAAGTGCCTTGGGAAAGGAAAAGCGCATGACGCAAAGGTCATCTCCAATATTGATGAGGAGGTTGTAGACACAAGTTTGGAAAGTGAACATGAGTAGCGGCCACTAGAGCATGATTATGTTGATGCAGGAGGTTTGGCACATGGGACTATTGCTTCACTATCAAGAGTTCTTAAGCACTAGCCTTTTAGAGTGAGAGGAGTCTTGAGTGGACAATGGGTTATTTGTTTAGTGGACAATAGGATGACTCGTAATTTCATTGATGAGGGTCTTGTGGTGAGGAAAGGATTGTAGGTTGAAAATTTTCCAAGATTTAGTGTCATGATGACTGATGGATTCAAAATGAGTTGTACTAGAAAGGTTCCGTGGTTGAGCATGTAGTTGAGTGACTATATAGTCACTGATGATTTCTATGTGATTGAGATTGGTGAGACCAATGTTCTAGGAATCTAGTGGTTGCATTCACTTGAAAGATACAATCAGGATTTTTAGATGAGGGAGTTGGAGTTTATGTTAGATGGGAGGAAGATAGTGTTGAGAGTTTTGGCGGATGGTGCGTTGAGGGTAGCAACAACAATGAAAATTCAGGCTTTGTTTGGACGTAGTGAGGTTGCAAGGGAAGCTCCAGACTGTATGTCTTCCAAATCTTCTTTGTATGATGACAAGAAATACTTGGTGGATTGGTAAGAGTCAGTATCTTGTTGATATTCCAGATTTAACAACCAAGTATGGAATAACATTGGGGAATTGAAGGCTCACACAAAGCATGGCATTCTAGGATGGAATTATTATTCCTTGCTTCTTGAGGATAACACTTCTTATCACATTGGAAGGACTCAAGGTATGCAAAGATTTTGTTATCATGTGGTTGGCAAGAACATTGAGTTTGCATTGGAGGTATATTATTTAAGCATTATCAAATGAGAAATTGATGGATTCCAACTTTGAGTCGGTTGTTCTTTCATTTTTAATTAGTGATCCAGTATATCATACTCCTAATTTGTTGAGTTGACATAATTCCATCAATTTGCAGCAAGTGGGAGAAATTTTCAGATTTGGTTCAAGGCTTTTCATCTCACACATTGATGTATGGTAGCTGTCAATAATGTTGAGCATAAAATTTTTGAGTAGCCCCTCAAAGTTTAATTTAATTAATTAAATATTAATGTCTTGAAATAATATTTTGGACATTTATATTTAATTAATTATTTATTTATTAGAGTGACTATATTAAAGGAATGGAGAAAATATTAAATAAAGGTGATGAAAATGAATTCATTGGGATCTTGGGAAAATTATTATTGCGAACAATTTTGAGGGTATAGCTTTTAGGAGACTCGAGGATGAAAACCCTTGAGCAAGTGGGTTAGACAAACACCCAATCCATCTATTGGGTGGATTCATTTCTAGAGTTCACAATTGGTCTTCATTGAGCAGTTGAACGTTTGTTCAAAATTTGTGATCTCTTTGTAAAAGACAAATTTCAGATGTTTTGATCTGTATCAAGTTTGAAGATTTTCAAGTTGGAAATATTAATCATTATTGCATGCCGAGTCATGGGAATTGATTGTTGGTGCATCTTCTACTTTAGCGCCTAAGTCAAATTTATTACCAATAAGCATCCTTGGCCAAAGAAATGCAACCAACTAAGACTCTTGCACCATTTGGGAATAGTTTGATTAATGGCGGTGGTTATTATCTCCAAATTCTTTGTCAAGCCCCCATCTTTTTAATAGCTGTGGTATACCTCATTGGTTATGTGATGTGGCAAAGGAGGGGCTATTTTAGACAACATTAGTTTCCTTGTAGGAAGTGTCGCTTCTCTTCCATTAGCCGCCAAGTCAGCTTTGTCAAAGTCGTGACACTTAAAGGAAGAAATGTAGTTTATGCTGGCGTGGAAAAGTTACTGCATTTTGTGAAGGACGCCATATCATAAAAAGTTTCAATGAGTACTTACTAAGTGTCTAAGCCATTGCCTTTTTCCTTTAGAATATTGTAGACACGAGTTGAAGGCATTGAATTATTAATGCATATTTGTCATTGAAGAGTTGCAAAATAATATGGAAACAACGCCTCTAGAAGAATCATGGGTCCAATAAATCAACTCAATACCTTAAGCTTCGCCATTCTACAAGTGTCATTGGCATGATACAAGGTGTATGAAGAATTTAGGTGTATGAGGAGAGGTAGGGGTTTCAAAGAAGTAGGTGAAGGAGGAAAGAATGATGCGTCGTTGTGTATCCTTGCAATCACACAAGAAGTATAATGTGGATAAGGAATTTTGATGTGTAGTTGAAGACTCCATTTTGGATACATAGGGGCTGCTTTCTGTATGCAAGTGCAGCTTTAAAGGTGGCAGATAATCCAATCATAATTGGAGATCGGGTAGCATCAAACCATTATTTGCAACCACTGTGCAATAAATATATGCTACTTGTAAACAAGGTTAGAATAATATTTATCTTGCTATATGATATGCTGGTGTATTTGCCAATTGTTATTTGTAATGACCCTTGCCCAAACCTGTTGGATTTTTTACGATTTTTATAGTTTGACAGATGTATGCATTTTGTCAAACATATTGCATACTTGTTGAGACGTGTTATTCCAGAATGCATTCAAATGAAAAATTGCATATACTGAGACTCTTCTATTAATGGTATTGGTTTAGCATTTACCACTGACTATCACTTGGTAAGTCTGTTGCAACAATGAATATTTCTGACCAATTATTATTCACACAAATTGCAGTAATGGCTGTTTCTAAGCAATTGCATTCATAATTTAATATAAAAATTGATATTCAACTTCAATCTAAACATTATGATAAACAATTTAACATTCACAAATATACAACACTCTAACTCTTATTGTAGTTTGTTGGCGTAACAACTAACACCTCTGGAGTGCAGGTTGGTACAGACAACTATGCACACTATGCAATGAGTGCTCTTCAAATTAGGAGGGGAAGCTCCCTCGTTGTGTGAACAAAATGCCTGAAAAGTAAACTAAACTAATTCTTGTCTTTTTGTCTCAGCTGAAAGAGGCACAAGGTTTGCGAGAAACTTCGAGCGTTGCAGCCAATGATTTTCTGGTTTCGTAAATCTTAACTACAACTCAAAACTAACTAACTTATACCATCCAATCCCCTCAAGAAATCAGAGCATGAGGAAACGGAGCGGAAATGAGCTTACACGATAAACCGGGTACAAATTCACAACGTGAAGGCAAGGTGGGCACAACTATTTGCTTGTCTGAATAGGTTTATTATCACACACATCATATGATAAGCTTTAAGTATAGATTCTCAACGTGAAGGCAAGGTGGGCACAACTATTTGCTTAATCTGAATAGGCTTATTAGAAACGCAACACAAAGGATAGCCAACTAGGACAATAAATTGTAGAGACGAAACACGCATACAATTTACGATCGAACTAGCCACTATATCTAACTAAGATAAGCATTCACCATAATAATTGCATGAAACTCGAGTGGCATAACAATTCATTATCATAATAAATACTCGCGAATAGATACAAAATAAGCAATATTATAGGCAAAGTGGGCACAACATATATTACTCTCTCGTGCAAAAGTTAATTACAAATGAGTTGAAAGCTCTTATTTATAGACATCAAAAGTTGTAGGGAACCCTAAAATCACCTTGAGTCAACTACAGTCTTGCAATGCATGCAAGATTTTATTGCTAAAACCTAATAAAGTAAACTATATAGTTAACTAGAAAGCTACCATCAGTTAATCGGTACATCTAATCTAAATGGACAATGTGCAAGCATGCACGTCCTTATTGAAAGCAAATTAACTGGAACACTACCATCAGTTAACGAAAACCCTAAATGAAACTCCAAGTCCTGCAAAATATCTTTGAGGATAAGATAGACATGCGTGCATGGTCCCAACAAAGAGAACTGAAAGTCGATTTCTAATTGCATGCTTCTGATTTTGTCCTCACAGACAACTACAGGTTCTAACTGGGTGATCATTGATTGCTATCTCGAGCAACTAACCCCTCCATGAGGTTGTTAACTGCATCACTATTTGGAGATCATCACATGTCTTAACTGTCAATTCACTACTTGTCAGCAATTCAAGCAATCCTAGAAATCCTTGCACACTCAAACCAACATTTCATTGACTGGTAATTTTGGTGGCTCTGTAACTGAAGTGATGGCCATTGTCTCTTCTGCAGCTTTATGCTTCTGACACTTCTCGCATTTTTCGTGTCTTTCTCTATGGAAGAGTGTTGCATGATGAAACCGCGAAGTTCAACTGCGAACCCTCTAGTTGTGAGAAATGCAAACTTTCCGCACACGCAAAATTCCAACGGTATCAACCCTCTAAATCGGCCTTGGAAGGCTATCAGCTATACGAGGTGGACTTTGAGTGTCTATGCCTATCAATCCTCCGGATGCACTTGATACAAATCGGTGTCAGCTTTTCTAATGAAATCATGAATTAAGACCAATTTGGTCTTGAATTCGATCTGTGTGTACTGCATTCTGAAAAACTCGCCTGTTGATTGTGAACACGGCTATATTCTGACAACTTTTCTAGAAAGCTAAAAATAGCCCGTTGAGGCTAAAAATAGCCTATCGGAGGGCAATTTTCACGAAAAACTCTGAGATATGGGTTTTGTCCAGAAAATTATTCTAAGACAACCCAGAATGTTAGATTTGCTTTAATTTGACTTCTACTCGACCATGCAAAGGAATTTCAGTTAAGAAAATTAGAGCCTCGAGAACTGATGCTCTGGAGTAAATTTTCCTAAAAAATTCTAGCACATGGGTTTTACTGAGGAAGCTATTCTGAATCGACCTAGATGATTTGTTTTGTCAAAAGTCGCCAATTCTTCAAACATGCAAAAGAAAATAAGACGAGAAGTAGAAGAATTTGAGACAAAAGATTAAGGTTTTGATACTTTTTTGTCTCCTAAAATCGCCACTTTGTCTTGAATTCTGCTGATGAATCTAGACTTGTACCTGCAAAAGAAATGTTTTGATGTCTTCGAACTTGATTGCTGATGAAAATTCGCCCAACTCTGAAGAAAACTCGCTTCTGCTAAACTAGATGAATGAAAATGAACGCCATCATTGAATAAATAGAACAAATTCGCACCATAAAAGCATGACTGCAAGATTTAAAACCTTGACTGTGAAAAGAATTATTTGATTGGACCCTCTCCAGTTGAACTGAGATTGACTAGGAGTCCAGATTAAAAAATAATAATAAAATATTCATCTTGCTTTACATGCGAATTTGAGTTTCATCATTAAAAAGGCGCCAATAATAAATTATTGAAGAAAATTGCCATTTAATGCTTTAGCATGCAAAACAAATATTAAATATTATTTTAATCAGTTAGCAAAAAAGCACAGCATCTGGATGCACTTGACAAACTTCACTGATTTTGAAAAGTCTATTTGACCCTCCAGGCATCCATTTGCACAAGTTATGCTAACTTCCTACTTTATAGTTGACTACAAAGTTACAGTCGGCCATGTTCAGCTTTGACTTCTGGGTGATTGAGTGAAGCTGTGATTGAGCTGAGATATCCACTGCGAAGCCTGCAGAGCAAGGATGAAATGTTTGTTGGGAGCTACAACTGCTAAAATCAACGTTTGACACCTCAAAAAATTAGGTGCCTTTGATTAAATTGATGCAAGGTCTCCAGACTTGGCCATTTCTCCGTTTTGCCATCTAATGTTTCAAACTGCCGCTACCGATGAACGATGACCCCCACTAACTGGATGATAGGTTCATTGCGTGACTAGAAGAATTCTGTATCGAACGATTGTATGTAAGACATCTGAAAGTTGCATTAGGAACCCCAAAAGCAAGGGGGCCCCTAGCCTGTGAAGGTGCAAACACCATTTTGTCAGAAGTGTAACTTTCATCCGAATACCCTACTTTGATCCTTAACATCGGGAGCTAGAGTGCTCCGATTCGCGTATCGTTGGTCTCTTTGCGTAGCTCGATCAACTTACAAGAGATGTCTTTGGAGGCGACGAAGCAAGAAAACTGCTTCTAAGACCTCAAAAAGAAGGGCGCCTTTTCCAAGGGGATGTGTATTTTCTATACTTAGCCATTTTTCCAGCTGTCTTCACTTTTCAATGTTCTACACAGACCTTTCAAGTATGAGCGTTTGCCAAATCCCGGAGGCTGATGGCTAGGCTCATTGGATAGCTGGAGTAATTGCGCACAAGTCTTGTGAAGACTGCGAATGCTAAAATCCCCATTTGGAAGGCCTAAAGGCTGGGCGCCCCTAGCCTACAGAGGTACAGGTGTGTATCACTACATTTCTCCACCCTTTGATTTACGTGTTTGGTAGGACCTCTGTCACAGTCACTTAGAATGTCTGATCATCTCAAAAACTGGTGTGTTGCAGAGCTAGACGAGATTAGAAAAGATCTCAGGAAGACAACATCTACAAATTTAATCATCTAACGAGTCATATTGAAGGGTGTCCCTAGGCTACAGGGGCGCAAAAACAACAAATTGACAATCCTCTATGACATGCAACCTCTTCGTACCTTCAGTGTTTGACCTTGACTTCTGGAGTTCTACAACTTGGATGACTGCGCTTGATAGCTTGTCAGAAAGCTGGGATAATTTTGAAGAGATTGAATGCATTCACAAGCAAAAGCAACAAGATCTGGGCCTTCAAAAAGAAGGGCGCCCCTGGGCTATAGGGGTGCAGATCTGCTTTATGCTTGAAATCTTCATCTATTTCACCTCTATAAACACTGTTCTTAGCCATTGATTTGAACTAGTAGGAGTATAATCTCGTCGTGAGGCGCTTCTCCATCATCACATGTCCTGCTTTGAGTCCCAAGTTTAGGTTCTGACCTCTAGGTGTTGCTCAACTGTTGTTGATGACTGACATGACACTGACTAAAGTCCATATTTGACTTGCCTAAAAACTATATTTTGACATCATTTTAGCAAGGTTTAGACTCTTTTAAGCAAAATGCCTTAATGAAGAAAAAATCTTGTTTGGGTACAACACAGTTTTAGTTCTAACCTCAAGCTAGTAATGTTGCTCTGTGTAGAAATATTATATCAATATCACAAGGTGGCGACAATTGCTTTGTCTTGTTCTCACGATTCCACACCACGTTAGCTAGGGCGGTCAGGAAGAGAATAATTTGAGTTAGTGGCTAGTCATATCATCACTCAATAACTTTAGCAATGCTCGTTATGATTCCTTCAAACTCGTGTTGGTCTGAAAGCCATGATAGCATAAATAAGAATGGCGTCAACTGACTGGGACTGTTGGTCATATTATAGACTTTCGCACATGTATGAAATGGTGATAGAATGCAACCCTCGACAGTCTCCAAATAAGTCATGACAACTTAAAATGTGAATGATCACCTCCAACCAATGTCTAATAGCATCATTCCCTTCAATCATGAATCAAATAATCCCACGATGTAGCCAGAATACGGATAGCAATGATATTGGCTGGAGGGCCCCATAATATTCTACAACAGTCACTCCACAAATGCTCGATGACTCCAAGTTAATGGTAATTGGAAAATAATAATCGCCAGACTATGATAATTTGTAATGTCCCTGAAACAGGACACCCAAAAAAAAATAAAAAAAAAATAAGAGGTGAATTACAAATAAATAGAAATAAATAAAACAATGATATAAATAGTAAAATATTTAGTCATTATAATAATCGTTATAATACAATACAGATAAATAAATATATTT
This sequence comes from Sequoia sempervirens, assembly GCA_007258455.2. Classification (NCBI taxonomy): domain Eukaryota; kingdom Viridiplantae; phylum Streptophyta; class Pinopsida; order Cupressales; family Cupressaceae; genus Sequoia; species Sequoia sempervirens. The sequence goes on along the minus strand of VDFB02209465.1, from coordinate 11,855 downwards.
ATAATAAATCCAATTTATAAATATATTATAAAAAATACAAGATGCTAACCTATATTCTAAACTACGCGATATTACTTCCTAAGAAATCATAAATAATAAATAAACAAACATATACTAAATGATAATATATATATATATATATATATATAATTTATAAATATAATACCTCTTGTGGTAAGCTAACCGAAATAAACCATAAAATGGGAAAATATATATAACATATATATGATACAACATTTAAACGAAAGTAAGCACATGGACTAACAAATACACCGTTAGTCGGGAATGAGAGAGACGACCTATGGAAGAAGCGGCTCAAGAAAATGAAGCAACGCGAGGAAAGGACACGCCCAGTGCCTACTATAAGGAGGGAAAAAAAACAAGGCATTACAGAGGAGGGATCAGGAGCGGCGGAATACAAAAAAGACGACTTCACTATGTAGAACGAGTTGTGAAGTAAGAGGAAGTAAATAGTAGTCACGGGAACAGAGAAGTCTACATACAGATCGAATAGAAGGGAATCAAAACGTCATCACCGTGGCTGAGAATATAGAGACTTTGGATGTATAAGCAGTATCATAGATTGCGGATCTTATATAGCCTTTATTAAGAACGAGTTTTATGTTCTTGTAGGTGGCGTGGCACTGGTCAATAGCCTTACTGGAGATATCAACTATTGTCTTCACCCATCCGCACAGCTAAGCGACCTGAACAAACATTATTTATATAATAAGGACCTAGTTATGAAGCGCTACCTTGTAGTGTTCATGGAGGATTGATCGATTAGGGCATTCGATAAGAATGAGTTATTTAAAGACATCTCATTGATCGAAATGAATATAATTAAAGGCATTAATCAATCAAAACTTAAAAGGAAGAAGGAACAATCGAATAGAGGGGAGAATAAAAGAGGAATAGTAAGTAATATGTTGAAAGGTTAAATGATTGTGCGTCCATCAGGTAAGGTTGATGATTATTTAAATCATGCATACATAAGGATCGATAAAAATTGATAATGAATAAATAATATGACATAAGAATTATATGAGTATATATATGAATAATGATATAGGCATGATATTGAAAATAGAATATTTAGATACATATTTATGTAGAAAATAAAGACATATATATGTACTTATAAATTGAGTCAATTAGGAATGATGTCATAATTCTTATTTAGATAATATTTATGATGGTGTAAATAATGGTGCTTGAGCCTTATAAGTCATAATGACTCCGCTATGATGATGAATGGTATAATAGAATTTCCATCAATGATATCTTGAAAGATGTTAGTATCTAATACACATAGGAAATTTAGTATAAGAGAATTATCCATAATGAGTAATAGGGATGTTTGATGTCTAATTTATTAATCTCTAACGTTCTAATGTCTCTTTGAGGAATACTTTAGATACAAGATTTGGGTTTAAGTGTTTCCATCAGAAAGGGAACATTACAAGTGGTATCAGAGCAACTTTCCTGCCACCCTATGAAAATAGCGTTTGTAGACTTACCGAAGGCAAAGGTATACTCTATGAACATATAGAAACACATTCCAATTTAGGCAAATCAGGTAGGACTGGTAATCGCTAAATGTAATCACTTGTTGTTGATATTCATTATTTTAATCACAGCTACCATATGTAAGATATATATATGTATAAATAGATATGTTATTTTGAATTGGATAACTAATGAGACCAGGATGATCTATTCCATCATAAGAATTGTGTGTGGTAACCCCACGAAAGAACCATGGAAGGCAAGAAGAATTTGCAAGTAAGTATAAAAGAAAATTCATCATGAATTTATATATTAATTTTTAATAAATATATCTTGAAATTAAATGATAATGCGGTAGAATAAGAATTCATATATAATGATATTTATTCTAGTTGATGTCGCTCATTTCTATAATGTCATTTTGGAATAATAGAGTTATACTGAAATATTCCGAGCCAAATTTTTTCGTTTTTTTAATTAACAGATTACAAGCAGTGCACCCGTTAAGGTTAGCGGAGAAAACCAAAACGTGCAAGAAAGCAACTCTAACCAGAATGGCGCCGATGATGGCGAGCATTGGTCAGAGGATCTTCTATTCTAGATATAGAAAGGAACTCAACGTCAAGTATGTGCTACCCAATCCAATGCGGAGTGAGGGGCGACCATATGACGGAGTGAAAACTAAAAGCAATGCTTGAAAGAAACTACTGATAGTTGAAACACTCAACACCCAGAATGTGCTTGCTGACCCAGTGTGGGTAAGTAGCGACCATAGGGCGGAGATCTATCTATTACAAGCTTCAAATGAAATTGAGCATTACAAATTCAAATCAACAAGCTGAAGAATGACTGCCAGTACTACTGGTCAGTTTACAATTTAATATCATACGCCTGTCAAGATGTTAGAGCTGCAAATATGAATCATTACAATACAATAAAATCTCTCTTGGCTGAATTCAAGAAACCACATCAAATCATTACAAAGATTGTAATTAACATTTCTGTTTTTCTGTTGTTCTCAAATCTGCACTTTTGTAATAAAAACCAGCAGCCTATGAATTGATTCAATTGCTCATATCTCCCTTATAACTCACCCAAATTGCTCAAACTAAGATGCATAAGACTAATATGATGATGGCGCTCAAACTAGAACTTAACCCAAACTCCAAAATGCAACCAATGAAAAATGCACAAATCCCAAGAATGCTAAATGGTACGGCCTTGCCGAAAAAGGCGATTTCCTTTTTAAAAATAATGCAAGCACTAAAAAATCTAGAAACTGGAGAATCTATTTGCCCTTGCCAAATTTGCCCTTGCCAAATACAGAGAATGAGAAGATACCCAGAAGAATATTTTTTGTCTTTTACAAGATATGAATAAAACATGCAATCTGCTGTATAAAATGAAGCTAAAAGGCTGCAACACTAAAATGCCAAAACAGGATTTAACTATGCAAAACTAAACCTGATACCCCATGACTAAATGCAGCTCCACCCGGATCACAGGGGAATCATCACTAGTCATTGTCTTACAAACGAGAAGAGATGCCCAATGCTAGGAGGCCTACATTCCCCGAAGCGATTCCAGAGCCAATCCGGTAGCATAACAATGTATTTGTCCAAAGATCCCGAAATGATGCACAAGACTCCTTTTTATAAGTTCCGTTTGACTTCAAGAAACCCTAAATTCCAACTCAAGCTCAAACCCTAACTTTTCCTTCAATAAGGTGTCCTTTTCACCTTTAGCTCAATAATCATATTTTAATTAAAACATCACCTTGATAAATGCGCCCACATTAATTTCCTTTGACTTTGGAAAATTCACTAAATATTAAATATAACCTTAATGAAGGTGCCACCCTTTGAGTCCACCTTTTAAAATGACATTAAGTCATTCAACTAGGCCAAGGTGATAAAATAACATTTTAATTATAATGTTATTTTTAAGTGAAATGAGCTCGACTTCCCAGAACTGCATTCTGAAGCCCGAAACTGAATACGCCACTTGAGTCAAGAGAGGAGAGTCAATGCACATACCATCACATTTCTGCCAAAATAGAATTTACTAAAATAGTAAATTCAGTACTAGAATCTTTGAGGATGAACATATCCTATGAAGCCCTCACGAGAAAACCAGAGGAATCCGCCATTGAATCCACCAATCTCTGAACAATGACCTCCTCAAAAATAGGAAACCCTAATTTATCTTCCGACTAGCCTTTGGGTTTCCAGAAAAAAGGCCAACGGTCACAAGAACAATCAGGTTTGAGAAGGGGACATTACAATCCGCCCTTCCCAAAATTGCTTGTCCTCAAGCAATACCACCACAACTCCAATAGTTTGAAGACTAATCCATACGCAACAAGTATGATCCCTGGTTCCCAAATGCGTCTCAGGAAAAACCCACCATGCTTCCGCTGCGCCACTCTGATCACATCAATGAAAATATCATGCCAATGCTGCACTGACTCTCCTTGTAACTCCAAAGTGTTACCATCTATGATTCTCAAACTGAAAGGTCTTAAAGGAAGGAAATCAAAATCATGCAACATCTCATGTCCACAATCCCCCGAATTAACAGTATCAACCATACTACTGTCAATCACCATTCTAAGCAATAGGAGAGATAGACTATTCAAATCAAAATCGAACTCCTCCCCATACCTCCACATGGTAACAAACGGGACCATGACTGCAAGTGTGACCCCTACAAATCTTCTTACAAGGAAGGAAGCATTCCTATGCAAGAGCTCCACAAACTCATACTCATGTCTCCGCGCCAAAGCTACTATGCCTCATCTGAATTATACCGACACAACCATGAAGACTACAGAAAACAATCATAGTTCCAGCCCCATGAGTCTCAGAATGGTGAACCAAAGCATGTGAGAGACTGCTGTCATGAATCAATACTGAGAGTAAATTGTCAAAGTTTACATCATCAACCATCATAAGATGAATTTGGATAGTGGGAAAAGTGTGAAGGAACAAATAATTGTTGCTGATCAAGGCTAGGATCAGCGTAGTGTAATCTGATTCTTGAGTCCTACCCAGAGGAAAACAACAACACCACTAAAAATCCCAAGCGTGAGCATGTGAGATGACCATCGAGCTGCAAGGTGACACCTCCAAGGTGGTTGGAAAACACGCCGGATCCATCTCCATGAGAAAACTACCACTTCTTTGATCAGGAGTGATGAACCAACTCTCCTGAATGCGAGAAACTCAACATGTAAGGTGGCTGGTCTGCCTCAAACTAGCAAGCTCGAGTCTCAAAATCTGCCCTTGTCTGAGCTGAAAGTCACTTCCAAGAACTATCAATCGTTGATCTCTCCATCCCATATTCAAAATCTCTCTCCAATCCATTTGTTGATGAACAAATGGAACCATCAAGAAGCTGCTAAAGAAGAGATCAACACCAAAAAGTCTGAAAATTTGATTCTTGTTCCTCCATAAATTATTCTTTCCACAAACTGTATGCTCCATCAACCCATGTTGAGAACACAAACTGTATGCTCCATCAACCCATGTTGAGAATCCCAAGCTTGGATACCCAACTGAAAATAATCTCCAACACTCCGACAAGAAAACATAGCACATCTCTGAGTGCTGGTCAAAATCAAGTGCATACTTGTAAAATTGGCATTCCCTCTGATGAACCTTTGAAACCTATCCATAAAAACTTCAGGAACACTGGAGCATGAAACATAAGATGACTTCAAATTTAACTCCCAAAACAAACTAGCATCACTCAACCCAAGGAATGGATTGACAAGAGTGCAATCACCATATTTTGGTCCATTTTCCAAAGTGAAGACTGCATCCTCAATCCCTCTTAAGCATTCTTGATCAAACAATCTTCTTGGAAGATTACCAATTTCAAGGAGCGAATCTCCCTCATGTTCGGCTTGCAAATCTTCAATAAGCTGAAAATCATATTCCATATTGTGTCGAGAAACTTCATCAAGATCCCATATTGTGCTATTATCAATTGATGTTTCATCTTCCATCACAAAAAGAGGATTATCATAAGTTTCCTCAACACCCACTTCAAAGAGAGGATTGTCATAAACGTGATAGTCATCGTTTTCATCTTGCTGCTCCAAATCAGCACATGCAACTTCTGATTTTCTTGAGACACTTTCAAGATCAAACTCCTCTTGAAGACAGTCAAGATCTCCAATCACTTGATTGATTTTTTCAGTTCTTTGTGCATTCTCTTGGTTGCTAAAAAGTTTGAAATCAGCAAACCGGTCTTCAACCTCTGTTAGAGCCAACTGAGTTTCTTTCAACTTGTCCTTTGTTGATTTAAGCTCCAGAGTGAGCTCATCAACCAAACTCTCCTTTTCTTGGAAAACACTGAAGGACTTCTTTGCAAGTTCAAAAGCACGATCCCAATCCTCCATCAAGTGTATGTAATCTGATTTCAACACCTCCAAAGAGTCTCTGATGAGTTGCAAATTGAAAAGAGCAACTTCATCCTTAACTCCTCTTTGTCTCTCTTCAAGCTGAGCCTCCCACATAAGCCCTTCAATCAGACTATGTGTGCAATCAAATCTAGATAGAGCTCGCACTTCATCTTCCACGGACACCTCAGGTTGGCCTTCACACTCATAAGAATGCAAAGATGGTGAATTGCTGATAGACTGCAACTGAAAATCAGAACTTCGTTTCACGCTTTTGCTGCCCTCATTGTTGCTCCAACATTCTTGTATTTCACCACCAACTAGTGGAGAATGCTCAATGTCTTGGAAAGCATCACACTCCACTAAGCCTTCAACTCGTTGATTGCAATCAGCTTCATGCCTTGATAAATCAGATTTGTGTTTGGTAATTCCTCCAAACCTTTCATCTTCAAGAGCCATATGGCCCTCAAACTCTGTTTCCTCTTCCATGTTACTTTGGTCAAACTTGAAAGCAGCCCCAAACTTAAGCATATTAACACCATTGTCTACTGATAGAGAACCCTTAACAAGTTCCATTTCTTCATCCGGATCAAAGGGAAATTCATCCCATACCGGTTTGTCATCACTAAGTGCCCTCACACCTGGATCCCAAATGGTGAGATGTTGATTGTTTTGATCACAAGAAAAGTGTTCTTTGTGCAACATTTGGATTGTTGATTCTTGGAATAGGTCAACTCCCAAATCACTAAAGCTGATATCTTCATAAATACCTCCCTCCAATGGTTGGGTTTGAAGTTCAAACCCAAAACCACCCTTAACACTATCACTGAAATGAAGTAAGGAATATTTAGAGCTAGCTGTTTGAAATTTTTTATCATCCTTATCTTCAATGAACCTATCATCTATATGTATGTTTCTGATCTCATCATGAACAGTCATATGCATGCCATAAAGGTCTTCTTGATCATTTGTAATAAATTCATCTTGTGAAAACTCTTGAGGAGTTTGAACAACAACAAGAGGAAAACTATCCATCACTAAATCTTCAACAAGAGGAGGTACAAACACCTCGAAATCATTACCAACATCCTCTATGAAGCCCTTAGTCTCAAAACCTTCATGGGATGAATCCAAATTAGGATTCAAGTTTGCTGCTATATTCTTCTCACCGAACTGATCTACATCACTTGCTATCACACACAAATCAAGGGGCGTATTATGGGGCTCTCTAGCACTCCCTCATGCAATCCAAAGTTTCTTCATCCAATGCCCTATCATTTTTTTAGGCAAAATGAGGCACCTTGCTGTACCATCTTCAACACTAGTTGACTGATTTTTCTCTTCAACTTGCAAATTTGTCGGCTGCAATCCGCAAATAGGCACTTCTTCTTCCTTCATTGCACCTGCAACCATGGCATGTTCTGCTTCCTCCTTAATCATTTTCTTGATGTAGTGGACCATAGCCCTCTTTCCAGGGTAATAAGTCACCATCCAATCCAAAAAGGTATCAAATGAAACATCGTTCTTAAACTCTTCTGTCATGCTTTGATAATCTTTATGGAGTTTGGCGGCCTCATGTTCACATTTCCTCTTGAACTGGCATTCTTTAGAAATCCCAATCAAATCCGACTTCTCAGACTTAGCATAAATCTTTATGATTCCACACCTTAACTCAGGATCCTTCAATAGCGTACACATATCATGCATTAACTCAAGTAGAGACTTCTCTGTAGTCATCTTTCTCTGTTCGTAGTGTCTGGTATCTCTGTCACTCATCTGTCAAGTGAACTCTGAAGGGCACAGGATGGCAGGATCTTGGCTCTGATACCACTGAAATATTCCGAGCCAAATTTTTTTTTGTTTTTCAATTATCAGATTACAAGGCGATTGCAGATTAAGGTTAAGCGGAGAGAAAACCAAAGCGTGCAAGAGAAATAGCTCTAACGAGTAAGTGGCCAGATGATGAGAGCATTGGTCGAGGATCTTCTATTCTAGATCTGAGAGAGAGAAAGGAACTCAAGCGTCAAGTATGTGCTACCCAATCCAATGCGGAGTGAGGGGCGACCATATGACGGAGTGAAAACTAAAAGCAATGCTTGAAAGAAACTACTGAGAGTTGAAACACTCAACACCCAGAATGTGCTTGTTGACCCAGTGTGGGTAAGTAGCGACCATAGGGCGGAGATCTATCTATTACAAACTTCAAATGAAATTGAGCAATACAAATTCAAATCAACAAGCTGAAGAATGACTGCCAGTACTACTGGTCAGTTTACAATTTAATATCATACGCTTGTCAAGATGTTAGAGCTGGAAATATGAATCATTACAATACAATGAAACCTCTCTTGGCTGAGTTCAAGAAGCCATATCAAATCATTACAAATTTTGTAATTAACATTCTATTTTTCTATTTTCCACAAATCTGTATTTTGTAGTTAAAAACAGCAGCCTATGAATTGATCCAAATGCTCATAGCTCCCTCACAACTCACTCAAATTGCCCAAACTAAGATGCATAAGACTAATATGATGAAGGCGCTCAATCTAGAAACTTAACCCCAACTCCAAATGCAACTAATAAGAAATGCACAAATCCCAAGAATGCTAAATGGTACGGCCTTGCTGAAAAAGGCGATTTTCTTTTTTAAAAATAATGCAAGCACTATAAAATCTAAAAACTGGAGAATATGATTGCTCTTGAAAAACAAGAAGAATGAGACGATACCCAGAAAGACTATTTTTGTATTTTTCAAGATATGAGTGAAACATGCAATCTGCTGTATTAAATGATGCTAAAATGCTGAAACACTAAAATGCCCAAAACAGATTTAACTATGCAAGCCAACCTGGCCGGAGCTAAATGCAACTCACGGATACAGGAATCCACCACTAGATGTTGTCTTTCAAACCTGAGCGTGCAAGCTAGGAGGCCTTCATTCCTGCGAAGCGATTCCAGAGCCAAATTCGGCTATACTTGATATGAGTTTTGTCAAAGATGATGAAATGATTTAGGGCTCTTTTATAAGTTCCGTTTGTTGTGACCATTTCACACATAAGCCCCATTGCAAATGGGGACCCCTGTTACCGCTTTTTGCCTGATGTTGCGGTTGCATGTCCACTTATCTTTTACAATGAGGTCATCATTTTGGGGTTCCAAATTGATCCAGTCTAGAAGTCATAAAGGCAAGTCAAGAATCCATGCTTGAATCAGCGTGTAAACGTCACCATCGTGCTTAGAAGGCCTAGGAGACGAGGATCGACTGTCGTTTCAGTCAAATCCGACACTTCCAAATTTTTAGGGTTTCTCACCCCGGGCCCCCTATTTTTAGGACCTACTTTCTTGGCACTTTTGGGCAATTCTGGGATCCCTATTTTTTAGGGTCTATTTTTGGAAAGTTGCTATTTTTGGAAAATTTCTATTTTTGGAAAGTTCCTATTTTTAGAAGGGTCCCGAGTTCTGAAAACGCACTCAGAAGTTCAAAAAACTCAATAGATCTCTCAGAAAATCGAAATGAAAATTTTGAAATTTTTTCGAAAAATCTGGAAAATCAACTCAAAAATGGTGAAGTTTGTGAGAAATCTGTGCAAGTCTGGAAAATTCGCCATGAAAGAAGGATGAAGAAAGGTATGTGAAGGTCTGGAAGGTCATGGAACTCGCCCAGCAGCTAAGGAGGATGTCCAACAAAGTCTTGAAGTCCGCCCAGCACTTGGGAATCATATCCCTGCATCTTGGAGGCACATCCTTGACCCCTTCAAAGTCCGCCCCTGGCATCCTTGCACCTCATAAAGTCCGCCTTGCATATCCTTGCATATCCTTGACACTTCCAAAGACCGCCTTGCATATCCTTGCATATCCTAGGATCTTCCAAAGTCCGCTAAGGATGATGCCAAAGTCTCTTGAAGTCCGCCTTGCACATGCCAAGAGGTTGGAAAGTCCGCCTAGGCACATGAGAAGCAAAAAAAAAATCAAAAATTTCACTAAGTCTTGGTGCCTAACAATGAAAATTTCGAAATTTTGCCTAAGTGTAAAAGCCTAAAAAGATGGAAAATCAAAATTTCTGCCAAATATTATGACATTTCCAAGGGACAAAGTATTAAGGCAAATGCTAAGAGCTTTAAAAGTCCGCCATTCACAAGAAAGGAGGTGCCAAAAGCTGGTGAAGTCTGCCCAGCACTAAAGGTGCATATCCCAAGATCATCTAAAGTCTGCCATGCTGGTGGAAGATGCCATCCAAAGTCCGCCTAGACATGTAAAGGAGAGGAAAATCAAAATTTTACTAAGTGTTGGCGCCCAGCTAAGGAGAGTTTTGAAATTTGCTAAGTGTGAAAGGTGGAAAATCCTTTCCAAAGGGATAAAATGATGAGAAATAAGTGCCAAGAAGTTAAGGAAATTCGCCCTAGAAAAGAGGGATATCCCATGGTGCTCGTCCTAAAGACTTACAAAGTCCGCCATAAGCTTGGAAAGAGTTAGCAGGGTATCAAAGGCATCCATGACGTTCGTCCAAGATGCCACGGAAGTCCGCCCAAGATGATAGGATGATGATTTTTGGCTAAGTGTCAAGGCCAAATCCAAAGAAAAGCTCTAAAATTCGCCTAAGTATATAGGCTAATGGATGGAAAACGAAGACATCCGGACATTTTTGAGATGACAAATGTCAAGATTGAAAGGGCATGTGCTAAAGAACGTCAGGATATGGCAAGGAATGAAACGGAATATGCCTAACACGATGAAGGAAAAAGAGGCAAAATTTGCCTAAGTATGGAAAATGTTCAAGAAATTGTCAACTTTGGCCGAAGAAAAGTGCACAAGGCAGAGAAAAAGGAAGGATCGTCCTTGGCCAGAAGGAAGGAGAATATGTCAGGCATCGAGGAAATTCACCCAACGAAGACATCCGGACAAGGATTTTGCCTAGAAAAAATTCGACTGAGCAAGGAAATATTTGACTTTGGCAGAACAAATTAGGCTCAGTGCAAAGGAAAATCTCGCCTTGGCAAAGCAAAATAAGGATCTGGCAATGAAATTTTCGACAGAATGGCTTCAAATTTGATTTGGCTAGACGAAATTAAGGACGAAACTGGAAAATACACTTTTAGCCAAGAGAAATGAAGAGAAAATCGAAATAGCCATGGGTCGAAGACGAACGGGTTGGAATAAATTAAAATATTTTAATATTTTAATAATTTATTTTCAATGCCTTGGACAAAATGAAGTTTGCCAGAGATGTTTTGGAGGAAAATAATTTGTGCCGGCCAGAGATAAAATCCGAAGGGCAAAATTAAATTCACCATGGCTTCAGGAGAGAGAGGTAAAAATTCAGGAGAGAGAAAATCTGAATTTGTTTATTTTATTTCTTGCAGGTGGATGACGACGCGAGGCGAGTCTTCAAAGAAGAAGCAAAGGCATAGAGTGAAGGAAAAAGATGGCACAAGCATGAGAAAGTCTGACTTTGCCCAAGCTCAACATATCCAAACCTTTACAAAGTCCGACTTTGCTTGGAGAAAGTATGTCCAGACATCCATAAGATCCGCCAAGTACAGTGGCAAACATGGTGCAAAGTCCGACCTAGACCAAGAAAAGAAATGTCAAAGTGTTGAGAAAGTTCGACTTATCTCTAGAGATGTTTGTCCAAAGTGGCCTGAAGTCCGACTTAGGCTAAGAGAGAAAACGTCCAAGCTCATGTGAAGTCCGCCCAAGGAGAGGATGAGAAGAATTCACTAAGTGTTGGACGGAAAACAGGAAGGGTGAAGAAGAAAATAAAGAGGAAGTGAATAAAATTCTTGTCCAGGGATGGAATTTGTCCTACATAGTACAAGCCAGATTCAGAATTGAAGAAAAAAATCCCCAGACAAAGTTCATCCGAAACCTTGGCTAGATGTTGAGAAAATTCCAATTTCCGCTATCATGACTAAAGCACAGGGTCTTTCTTCTCCAAATTCAA
>VDFB02209461.1:0-11018 GCA_007258455.2 Sequoia sempervirens | reverse complement strand
AGAGGGAGAGATATCTCAATAGATAGAGGGGGGAAGAGGGAGTGACATAGATAGTGGGAGATATAGAGATATAGAGAGCGATAGGGAGAGATATATCAATCACCCTCCCTATATCTCTATCTATTCATCCTTAGATCTCTTTATCTCTCTACCCATCTCTATCTCTTTTTCTCCCTTTCTATTTGTATGTTTGTCATTATCTCCCTCTCTCTCTATATTTTCTTCCCTATGTTTATCTTTGTCCCCTTAAGTGTGCAATGGGTACATTGAAGAGGTCTTAAAGGAGAATTATCATATCTTTAATCAAATGGCATGCTACCTTGAGCATAACTCCCCAAGGACACATGCCATCCTTGGATTGTTGACATGAAACAACCATCAAAATTTAGTTTCTCTCTCTCATAGTAATATATATTACTATTATATTAAATATATATTATATTAATTATATTTTGTATTATATAAAAATATACTTATTATTAATTATTAATTATAATAATTTTATATGTATTTAATAATTTTGTTAAAGAATATAATATATAATTATAATAAGTTGAATAATTATATTATTTATTATGTAAAATATAGCTAATATATACTTAACTATATTGTAGAATATTAAAACCTAGCTAAATGGCACCAAAATTTTCAACTTAATTAACATACTATAAAACCTAACGAAACCAGGTTGTAGCTCATCAAATTGGAAAAGTGAAAGGTCAATACTAGCGCCGAGGAAGAGTTTGGAGTAGTGAAAACAAGGTCAATGCCAGCGTCAAGGAAGAGTTTGGAGTAGTGAAAACAAGGTCAATGCCAGCGCTGAGGAAGAGTTTGGAGTAGTGAAAACAAGGTCAATATTAGCGCCGAGGAAGAGTTTGGAGGAGTGAAAACAAGGTCAATATTAGCGCCGAGGAAGAGTTTGGAGAGTGAAAACAAGGTCAATACCAACGTCGAGGAATAGTTTGGAGTTAAAACAAGGTCAATACCAGCGCCGCTGAAGAGTTTGGAGGAGTGAAAACAAGGTCAATACTAGCACTGAGGATGAGGTTGAGGGCACTCAGGGAAAATTGACGACCAAGGGGCAATGAGTACTATAAGTTTGGCACCCCCATTCTCTTTAACCTTCAATTTTCATCCCTAGTTTCCAAAGATCTTCTTGTACATTGGCACCCCGATTCTCGTAAAATGGTACAAGATAAGATAGAAAAAATAAAATAGCTTAGTCTTTCACATTTTTATCAACCAGCCTCAGGTCTTGGCAAAACTTCCATAATCTACCCACATCTTGGTTGAGGTCTAGGATTTCATCACACATAGCCTTCATCTCATGAGTCCAAAGCAATTGTAGACTTAGCCCAAGTATATGCTAGGCTAAGGTAGATCTAATGAATGGAAATAGAGGCATACAATTCTTCTTTAATACCTCCACTACAAACATATGCAAGGTGTTGGTTATTTTTGCGGTAAGCAGGTTGATCTTCTAATCTACCTATGGAATTGCCAATTCTAATAAAGGGCAGCTTGAAGGACTTGGACCAACTAACGAGGATTTGAAAGACCTCCTACACTTTGGGCTCTGTAAGACCCGGGAGGGTGATCCCTTAATGCGTTTACAACCTCTGCACCATCATCATAAACATTAACAACATATAATCTCATTTAATAGCTCAACATAATAGGATAATACCGAATAGAATTGGCTATTTATCAATAATATCAACTATTTGGAGCATGAGATAACTACAACAACATTTCACAGTATGAGATAGTCATTGATTTGCAATTTGTAGCAAGCTCTAGGTAAAGGCAAACAAATACTGAACCATACGAATAAGTACAACTTAGATTAGTGCTATATATCCATTGGAGGAGTCAAATTTATAAGCATCGAAGGGTTTATGGAAAATTTAACACATAACATATAAGATTCTTGATAACATTGCTTTAAAATCTCATCAATATGTATTGTAACCCAATACTAATCAAATTCTTATACAAAAAATATCCACCTGCAATCCCATTCAAGCATTTTAATTAATTCCTTGAATTAAACATAAAACAAGAATCATACACACCACAATAGTGAGATGAACGAAACAACCCTTGATCATTTTATTCAAAATTCAGATATGCTTGTACAATGGAGAGACATGAGTTCGAATTAATCATATCAATTCAAATGTTAACATCGGCCATAAAACATCAAATCCCCTATGAATTCAAAACCTACTACAAAATGACTCAAACCTAAATTGCATTTCTTTTCCCTAAAACCATCAAACTTTACAATTTTCTTACAAGTTCATCTAGACTGACCAAAAATATCTAACTTGCTAACCCGTAATTATGGCATTGAAATCCTTTTTATAGAAAAATAGGCGAAGCATCAGTCATAAAGCACAATGTGTCACCAAACAATTGGACCACTTGTGATATTCCAAATGCAATTTGTTACAAACAACAATCTCCCTTTAGAGAATTCTTGTTCATCGTGTCTCCGGGCCGAGAATGGTTGATGCAAAGAACAAAAAACTTCAAGAATTTCGTATGATCGCTAAAACGGAATCAAGTAACTCAATAAATTTGATTTGTCAATCAAGTAGCAACCTACTCTTTTCACTCTTCGCCGCTAAATATACATTTTACCCATTTCGGGTAATTTTCATTAGTTGGCCAATCAAAATTGATCACCCTATTCACCTTGGACACTATAAGGTTTTGTACTTAACTACCACCGATTTGCTTCTTCTTTCAAAACTCCAAGAAATGAGCTAGTGCTAATGATTTTGTCCATACACTCACCAACAAATCATAATTGAAATAATCTCGCTTTTGGAGGATTTTGTAGTCTAAACATGATATAAAGGGGCTTTTACACTTTTTGTGATTACTGTAGCTTGTGTAAGAGGCCCCATGGATATTGTTGTAATTGTAGGATGCATGAATAGGGCATAGGATGAGAAATAAAGAAGGTATAGCTGCTGTTCTCAATAGTTTTGTGAAGAAAAGCATGTGAAATGAGAGGTTCAAGCCTAGGTTTCAACAAAACATGTATGAGAGATCTGATTTTATGAATTTTAATCCATGTGCAGATCTAATGGGTTGTTTCTAAACACTGAATATAAATGATACACACACACACACACATATATATGTATTTTTAAATGTAAATGTAAATGCAATTATCGATGCCTCCCTAGAACAATAATAACCCAAATTATATCATTAAAGAAATCTATATATGCATAAGGTGCGGTATTTCTAAATGCAAGTGTAAATGCAAAGAGCATATGGTTTTAGAAGTGTTATGATACAACATATCCATAAATTAATGTAATTGAAATTCTAAAGTCTTCAACACATATAATATGAAATCAATCAAACTATTAAACTACATGAGAAATAAATAAAAACAGTAAATGCATATGTATGTGTATTTGTAAATGTAAGTGTAAAATAAATAAGAATAATGAAAATTATAAAAGAATACAAGGAAAGGTCTCCTCCCTTCGTGGTAGTGATAACCTCCTCCACACACAACCTTTAAAAATTATGAATAGAGGAATATAATATTTGAAGAACTCAAAGTTGATTCTCTCCTACCCTATGCAATTAGTCATTTTATCCTTACAAACATTTATAGTGATTACTAGAGGCACATAGACCAATTCTTCATAATAGAAGAATTTGATCATACTTTTCTAATGATGGCATTATGAGAAAACCTTAGGTTAAATGAATAATTCCTAGCTAAGTTCTTTAAATCATGTCCAATCATATAAGAGAAGACCGTTGCTATGTGTACCTGGATACCATGGAGAAAGGATCTTTGAGATCTTTCATCAATCATCCTACCTTAAAACATACCAAAAGTCTCCTAGCAATTAGACATAGGAAGATTTAAAATTTAAAAAAAAATTATTGCCAAAGGATAAACTTATGATGACTTAACCAAGCCTAATACACATTCCCTCCTCATTAACCACTTAGACATATGGAAATTAAATGTAAATTTGCTGCTATTTTTAGTCAAGTAGGTGTCTAATAAACCACTTGGTGGTGTTTCCCTTCAAGTTTATTTACTTGAATGAAGAGAAAAAGTCCTTTAATTACAATTAGAGAATACATTTGAGGCCTTGGTTGTATAACTGGTGGACCATAGTCACATTTAACACTTGTTACAAAGTTTGAGAGTTAAAACGTTAAGTAGATTTGATTTGTGATGGACACATTTGGACGGTAGTAACAATAACTTGCAATCTATCAAGACATGATTACCTTATAACCTGTGAAATTCTAGCAATGAAATGATAGATTAATCATAATGTCACCTTAGGATCACATCACCATGAAAGAACTTCATCCAACATCCCTATGAGTGCAGGTACCACCAAATAGATATTTGTTAGATCTGTCTTCCTCGAGCGAGGGAAATTTAGGAAGAGAAGAGGAAAGCAAGACATGTAGTATGTCTAAAAGAGGGAGATCAACTAGAGGTCAAAAGATTAGAAGAAAATTCAGTAAATGCATGAAATTTTTTCTTGCTGAAGGGGGGTCATGTTCTTATGATGATGAGAGCATAGGTGACGTCGAGGTGCCCTTGAGGTACAAACATCTACGGAAACAATGGGTACCTAAGGAACTTCCTCCAATAAACACTGATTTTTGTGTCAATGAGAGGATATATCACATAGCACCATCGTCATTACATGGTTTGGGCCTATTTTGCATGGACGACATAAATGTCTGTTATGACAAAGTTACTGAATTGATGGAGTATGTTAGACCGTGTTACAATTACAAAGATTGGATGCAACTGGTTCGATATACATGAAGTATGCATAGGTATGCATTGTCAGCAAATTATATACAACTAAACGATAAGGATCAAAATAAAGGATTGGCTATGTACATTGATAGAAGGCCAAAAGCATTAGGGAATATTGTAGGGTTTATAAACAGTACACGACCTGGGTTAACAAATAAGCAACGCAATTGCATATTCGAGGCGTGCGAGGGAAACCGTGTATTCATATGTGCGATGAAATCAATAACTTCAGGGGAAGAGTTGCTAATTGATTACAATTTGAATCACTTAGTTACAAACACAGTTACTATGGGGGTGGTACGTACTATGTATGATTTTACCCAACCTCCAATTAATAACTCCAATATACCATTTTATTCTTATGTTTTTTTCATAAGTCTATTGGTTTCATTTTGGTAATGTTTTTTTATATTTATTTTTTGTCATAGCGGGACATTGATCGTATGGAGAAGGCTCCGGCCCAGAGCGTAGATCGCGATTTATCTTCATGCGCTTCTACCTGACAGGTTTACCTCATTGTAATTGTACAAATTAGATACGAGCAAAATGCTTTATTATTTTGTTGTTTTGATAAATTTTTTGGGTTAATTTTGATAATGTTTTTAATATTCTTGTTGCAGTCGACTGATCAGGGAAAGGCACCAATAGTAGACGAGAGCATCCATAGGGAGGTGTAGTCAATATTATGTGACGATGACATTGATTATTCAACAAACCCTCTCGATATGATAAGGAAGACCCAAAAAAAATGCAATGAAGAAATCCTTAAGTTGTTATTCATAGTGCCTCAAACAGATGAGATAAGAGAGAGGGTTAAAATATTGATTGAGAGATCACAAAACTTGCAAGTAAAGTAAGCTGTCATGAGGTCTTTAATTATAACATAAGTTCATTCATGGTTTTATATTTTTTACTCTTTTATGTCAAGAACTAAAATATGTGTTATTTTTACAGGATTTTTTGCGTCCTCATGATGCTCTTGGCCATGATCAAGGTACTACAAGTGTTTCCCAAGGAGTAGGGGTTGGTACAAGTGTCCATCCTGATCTTCTTGTGAATACATCACATCATCTAACCCTATCATCCGTGCCTATATTGTTGTCTAAAATGTTGGCAACACATACCATGTAGGCATCCGTTAGTGCACCCTCTGGCAACGAACACATGCCAAAACATGTGTCAAGACATGTACCCAGGGATGCAGAGGCCATTAGTACTGGTGATATTTTAATAGCATTTCCTAGATTTTCCTGTATTACTAGTACGGGAACATTGCCGATCACATTTGTGGTGACCGAGGATTTCGTTCCCATAAAGATAGAGGTCCCAGGCACTTTAAAATGTTTTAATTATTATTATATATAATCCAATTGAAATTTACTTATTGATCACTCTTTTTAGACTATTGATCCCATGATCATTTTGTAGGAAATGATATTTTTTATAAACATCTAAGTGATATTACATTGGAGCTCTTTGGGCCCACCATACGTACACGGTGGAATGCCCAAAATCAAGATTGAAAAGATGAGCTCATTAACCATTTAGTTGTGCTCTTCGGTGATAAAAAATTCAACCAAACTAAGGTCCTTAAGAAAGTTGGTACCTATCTAAAGTATGTGAGGGACCAGTATAGGTCACATTTTGAGAAGAAAAAAAAGTATGAGCATCCCCCCATGATTCCAGAGAGGGAGTGGAAAGACCTGGTGTCAGATGGAAAGGAGAAGGCTGAAAAGAACAAAGGAAAGACACCACCGGGTCAAGGAAGGTATGTGATACTATCAACAATGTAATTATATGCTGATTACTCTTTCTTTTTACATAATCTAATATATTTCAAACTTTTCATAGGCTGCCCGACACAATGAAGGCAACAAAGGCAAGACTAGAAAAACACGGGCAACACAAACTTGGCTCTGGTGGTTATATGAAATTAGCCACATGAATTGTAAGTATCAATAAATGAAATATAGTATCCAAATAATAAATTGAAAACAATTTTGGTTTTATCACATCATAGAAGCAAAATTCATGATCTTATGCAAAAATGTAGGGCTCTGAATTCAACAGAGTTCCCATAGAAAATGACTTAAAGATTTCCTTCCAGCAAGGCTATGGAGCCATGGATGAATGCCTAAGAGTCTTGACTGGGAAAACACAACCTTCCACTACATCCGACAAGCAGGTAAATAAACTCAATAAAGTTTATTTAAAATTGAATACTTGTGCAATCTATTCAATATTAATTTCCACCATAAAGTAATTACATGCCTATTTGTTTTAAACATTCAAGCAATGATAATATTGCACATGACATTGGAATGCAGCCCGTGAGGGTGGAGCACAACTTCTGCGATGAAGGTCAGTGGTGTGCATCCCTAGAGCATGTAGAGCATGATCAACACATGTTTGAGCATGATCAAGCTTGTGGTGAAGATCGTGAACATGATGTGGCCCCCATTAGGTAAAGAGGACCACTCTAAAGTTCTTAAACATATTTAATTGCAATTGATGTATTAACTAATGTAACCTTTCCTGTTTCAACTTTAGAGCATGTAGAGAATGATCAACGTGTTGAGCATGATCAAGCTAGAGAAGATCAGGAACATGATGTGGGCCCATTAGGTAAAGAGGACCACCCTCATGTTCTCTTAAACATATTTAATTTCAAATTTGGTGTATTAATTAATGTAACCTTCGTGCCTAACCGGCAGATCGTGATTTAGAGGGTGTTTAGTGTGTTGAGCATGAGTCTATAACAAAAATTTAGGAACATGGATGTAACTAAGGCAAGAGAACCACCTAATGTTATTTTAATTAATGAAATCATTTGTACAAATAATAAACATATCGCTTAACATTTCTTTGTTATTGTAGCAGACCCCTCTTGCAGCGGCCTCCACGTCATGATCAGTACACGACTAGGCGTACATTAAGATCATGAGCAGAGGGAAAAAAAACTAAAGGGGGACAAATGATTTAGAAAATGATACCCACTTTAGATTTTGAAGCCAAAAAGAAACAAAAAAAAGTGATTGTAATCATATCATGACAACCATATTTTTGATAGTATGTAAAACTGAAAGAATGAATATTATATGTTAATGAATGAATGTTATATGTTAATGAATGAATGCTATATGTTATTAATGGATGAATGAATGAATGTTATATGTTATTAATGGATGAATGAATGAATGCTATATGTTATTAATGTATGAATAAATGATTAATGTTATATGATTGGGTATGGGGAATTGAGAGTGATGTGAGTGGCCAAATGAGCTTCTATCATCACATGGTTGGCTCTGTTAAGTAGAGAATATTAAACTATTCTCGAAACAAAGAGAAGCTCAATAAGGTAATACACTTTTCAATATAAGAAATACATCGTTTGAAGCATCAAACCAATATGCAAAGATGAAAGAAAGTGCTAACTTTTCACAATGGTGGCAGAAAAATGATTCTTTATACCTTGAATCCATGCTCTGCATCATAATTTGAAGTTGTTTTCATTCCAATGTTCTGAGTTTATTTTGTTTGTATGGCTTTGTATGAATACCACATTGTGTTGTGTTTGGATTTGGTTTCAAAGCTCCGTTTCTTCTGTTTTTAGTGGTGAAATAACTCTAAAATTTGACTTTTGTGCATAACAAGTTAGTGGAAAAATTGACAGCTTTGAAGGGTTTAGAGGCTCGATTGAGATAGATACACAGATATTTGGATCTTGTTGTTGATGGGAGGCTTCGACTTAACCATGAAATTTTGTACCATCTGCAAGTATGCAAAAGTTTCTCTACTTACATTCATTCTTGATCATAAATGTTGTAAATGATATTAATGCTTCAAAATTAAGATTCATTTCATTGTTATAATGATCAAATGTTATACTTTCCTATACATTCAAGCATTCTCTTGCCCCCTACCCTTTGCACTCTCCCCCCTCCTTTTAATAATTTTCTTTGTCATAAAAGATTCACATTTTTGTCTCATTTACACAAATTTATCTGAAGTGCTAGGAGTGAATAAAAATATGTAAAATATGATGGATTATGTCTAAACAACAACTTTCCATATTATAGCTAATTTCAACAATCTTAATATTTGAATAGTTTAGAGCTCTAATAATGCTTGTATATGCATGTGTAGCAATATGGAGCCTATATGAAGATTGAAATTTAAAACACTTTGGTATTTTTCCTTAGGTAGTGAAATGATATTTTGAGTAATACAAACCCACACACACATTGATATTTTTGGCATTGCATTGAGGGAATTTTTTTTTTCTCTTATACCCACCGCTAGACATGGAGGTATATAATATCGTTTCCGGGTTTATTCTGTAAGTAGTTAATTTCACAAAGGAAGACTAAAATATTCTTAATGTCCTATGTCAGGTGTGAAAGCATATGAATCACTTGTTGAAGGAACCATTTTGTATTCATCCAAAAACTGATTTGTTTCTATTTTTTATGTTTCTTGCATGTGTTTTTTTTAGGCTCTAGAGATGTAGCTTGACTCTTTCCTTTGCACTTTTCATCTATTTTGATGATTACAGTAGATTGTCCTCATAATTTTTCATGTAGATCTGTTTGTAACCTTATTTTCTACCAATCAATTTGCAAACCACTCACATATTAAGGACCATTTCACTAACTTGTGGTCATCCATTACTTCATATGTTGCAGGTTGTGTCTATGTGCCAATAAATCCTGATGATTGAGAGAACTTTAATCCTACAAGTGTACCCAATCTTTCTCAAGTAAAAGTCTTACCTTATTTTATAGTACTTTAAATGGTTAATTGAAGGTGCTTCTTTAGATACGAGATAGTTGAACCCTGGATTAAAATATGGTATTAAATGGGTAGTATAATGATAAAACTTAGGTCCATTGAACACAAATTATGAACATAATTTACTGGACTATGAATAGTGTTACAATTATAATTATTTCTCCTTTACCTACCTTTGCATTAATGAAAAAGATAGCAAATATTGGAAGTTCATTACATGTCTCATGTATGTGTTAGTATTTTAATTTTGTTTAAGTTGTTCAAGAGCTTGATTAGGTCAAGAATATGTTCTACAAGCTATGTTCTCTTGACACTACTCAACATTTTCCCTACACATTTTCTCTTCAATCCAAACGTTTCTTAACTCCTTCCCTTGTTAGCCCTTGGTTGTTCTCAAGTGTAATGATTTTTCTATGCATCTTGCAGTATGTATGTATGATTAGTCATCTCTTGTGAAGCATGGATAACCTTTTATGGAATTGTTGTTGTAATTAGACAATTTCGATTGTAAAAATAATCATTTAATTTGTATGGAAGTAAGTCTTTTATATTATTTGAGTTGGTATTGTAAACTTGTGTGAGTTCTCTCAGTGGAACAAGCAAATTGTGATGATAAGGTGAGTTGTTTCTTAACTCCTTCCCTTATAGCCCTTGGTTGTTCTCAAGTGTAATGCTTTTTCTATGCATCCTGCAGTCTGTATGTATGATCAATCATCTCTTATGAAGCTTGGATAACCTTTCATGGAATTGTTGTTGTAATTAGACAATTGTCATTGTGAGAATAGTCATTTAATTTGTATGGAAGTAAGTCTTTTTCATATTATTTGACTTGATATTGTAAACTTGTCTTTGTAGGATTCTCTTGGGGGGAACAACAGAACTGTGATGATAGGTACAGTTGGACAACACCATAAATCATTTGGAATGATCAATATATTGCTTATAGAATACTCTGTGCAAGTAAAATGGAATGTGCAATGGCAATTGGTCTCGAATTCAAATATGAGTATAAGTACATTATACACAAGAAGATGGTATCTATTATATGATTTAAAGAACCCAAAAATAAGAAAATTAATATGTTCCATTTGTTTACTTGCTCTTAGACACTTGTTTAATCGGTGAAACCCTCAGAATGTCTTGCTAATAACCATGTTGTTCAAAACTCCCCTCAAGAGGTTAGGATCGGTGTGACATTGGATCTATCTTGGTTGACATAAGTCATCGGGTACATGGACTTATCGCGAGTTTTCTATCCTATGTCGATGATTGATCTCTCCCCGATGGGTTGGGTTTGGTGGTCATCGCCAAGAGTCTCCGCGATGGAACATTTCAACAATTTTTTTTTTTAAATTACATTGTTTCATCACAATTTCAATGAAAACCACCAACGAAT
>VDFB02209460.1:0-18430 GCA_007258455.2 Sequoia sempervirens | reverse complement strand
AGTTTTTGACTTTCCCTAGTCTTTTAGAAAGCACTTTTAAGAACAAATTTAGATGGATAATCCAAGGGTTGTTAAAGTATCTAAATGACCCCAATCTAAATTTAAGAAACACCTTGATAAATCTATGAAAGTCGACCCTGATGAAACATTCTCAAAGGTTCCCTATGGTGTCTTGCACACTGAGGATACAAGGATATACAATCACGGTAAATTAGAGGAATATAATCACTCAAAGCTTGGTGATGTATGATTAAATGAGCTCATCGGTGATGAATTTGCATTAAAACTTGAATATCAGAATTTGGTGACAAAGAAGCTCAATGTGTGGCAAGGGTTTCCCAACTTTTGTCATGGTAATACTTGGGTGAGAATTGGACTTGGACTCATTCATGATAGATTTGTATGGATAGATAGGCTCAACATGATTACCAAGGAGGTAATTAGGGAGATGACCAGTTTATGCTCAACCAGACCAATCCTGATACTTAAGTCTATAAAGAATGAGGTTGTAATGGAGCGAACGGGTGCAACGTATGACAAGAGAGCCTTGGCCATCAAGGACATAAGCACTACTATTAAATATGCATCAATGGTGATCACAAGCTATACTTTTCTAACAAAGAAAATTTTGTTTTAGCCACCACCATCAATACTGCTTATGAAATGGTAGAGAAAGGAGCCAATTATGACTTATGTGAGCTACTGAGACAACAAATAATGGAAAACTTACAAAAGACAAAGGATTCCAAGTATCCTTTGAAATATGGAACATTGGTCATATGTTTGTTGTTCTAATTTTTGAGAGAACTCCTCAAACGAAAGAGTGTTGTGTGGCTACAAGGTATACCTTTAGCACACTAGACCAAAGAATTTTTGAGAGGACTTAGAGATGCTAAGGTATATGATGATGATCTTGTGACATTTTTCATAGTATTTCAAAAAAGAATGCAAGAAAGGGAGAGGATTCCATGGAAGATGGTGGAGAGATAAAAAAGTGATATTACTTTTCTGGTTACCAAGGATGAGTGCATTATATAGGTTGTAGAGCCCAAAACAATATGGATCTAAAAAATGGGATATAAAATCACTAAGCAAGATATTGTAGGGTCTACAGACTACATGCTAAGAAAACCAAGGGACACTTCCGAAGAGAGGCATGGAACATATGATGAGAAGTCAATGAAGGTTCACATGGATCAAAGGAAATCACAAGTGAAGAAGACTATTGAAAATATGACTGCAACATTTGTAGAAGCAATGGGGCTCACTAAGGATCAAGTTGAGGAAGCAAATGCTAAGTTTGGTGCTCTAGGAGGTTCATCAAATGTCAGGAGATCTGGTAGAACAACTACCACTCCTCTGATTTCCTAGAAGTCCTCTAGGACTAAGCCTACCTTAGGAGAAAAGAGCAAAGAACCTCTAAGATCTCTAGTGAAGGAGAAGACCTCTTCAGTCAAACAACAAAAGAGGCCTACAAAGGAAAAGGATGCTTTGACAACTCAACAAAATGACCCAGTAAGGAGAGTGAAGGAGAGTGAAGACTAGGGGAAACAAGGAGTGAGTATTTGGGTGTAAAATTGAGGGATGGAGAAGAAGAAGAAGAAAGGACCTGAATTGGTCTAGAAGAGAGGGAAATAAGAAGCTTCACAAAGGTGGAAACAAGTGCAAAATGAAGTTTGATATTATTGGTCTGGAGGCGGTGAGGCCGAGGTAGAAAAGGAAAAGGAAGGTTTCAAAATGGAAATGAGAGAGAAGAAAGAAGAGTCCAACAAGAAAAAGATATCAGTAGAGAAGAAAAAACAAAAGAAGAAATCTCTAGTAAGGACACATAGTCCTATGAAGTTGGATGCCCTATTCAATGGGATTGTAGAGAATGAAATGCTTAAAGAGACTGCAACATTATATATTGGTTGATGAGGTGGACAAGACCATCATTGTGGAAGCAATTGTAAAGTACATTATTGTTTTTAAAGTTAATATGCAAAACGTTAAGAAGTAGCTGCCTAAATATCTTTGGAATGTGCTACTTGCAAGGAGGCAAAAGGCTATAAAGGAAGAAGCAAAGATAAAATATTTTTCTTTCGAAAACGTTGGTGCATCTCTCTTCGAGGATAATAAAGCCACATTGGATAAATTGTACAACAAGGAGTTTTTGACAAAGTAGAGAGTGACCAACCTCATGAGCAGTCATCAAAATGATCACGAAAGGCTCTAGAAAGATACTATAGAGAAGGTAGCCGAGATAGCACAAAAATCAAGAATGACTCCGTAGAGCACAAAAGAAATGCATATGGAAATTCATGCTCTAGATGTGAATGTTAAAGAAGATGTACAACATGATGATGCTCAACACAAGCATGAAACTGAAGAAGGGAATGTGCTAGATAATGTTGTTCCGAAAGTGGATGAAATTGTTGTTGAAGATGTTACCGGTGAAGTGAATCTTGAAGTAGAGGAGAATTTTGAAGATGTAGCTACTAGAGAATACATTGTAAAGGAGGATACTTCTACACCTCCTCCAATATTTGAAACACATGTTGAGAATGTTCAAGACCAACTAGAGACAATCAATCCTCTGGATAACAAAGAAAAAGCTACTGGTGAAGTAGATACATGGAATAATGATGAGAAAAAGAGTGAATATGCATCTAGTGATGCAAAAGGAAAGAAGGAAACAAAGACACTAGTTAACACTGGTGACAAGGACAAGGAGTTAAAAGAGAAGGTTGCAGAAGAGAGCTTAAAGTCTACTGGTGAATCTTCTAGTTCCTTCAGATATTCCTTAAAGAATCTGTTGAGCATGTAGTTACAATTCCAACATGGAGTGTCCACTGAGTCGTTACAACTTCCAACACAATAAGGATATGTGGACATGAGCAAGATTTCTCCTATTCACAAGCTTCAGTTGGGAGATGTTTTCCACACATCTACCTAAAAAGAGATAATAGAGACACATGAGAAGAGTGGGGAAATAATTGATGAGGCTGTGAAATTTTTATGTGAGGCCATACCTGATACTGTAATTGAAAAATCCCTCTTTGGTATGTAAAACTTGAAGTTTTTGATTGATTTTTTTAAAAGAATATGCTAATGTTTTAAAGGAGAAGTTAGAGAAAGAAGTGAAGAAGAATATAAATGATAGGAAATTGATGGATTTCATGAATTGTTCCAATGCATATAATAAATTTCAAGAAAACCTTAAGGGTGTGCAAGCTTGTGTAGCAAAAGAAAAGGATTTATTTCAATATTTGTATGAAGTGGCCTAGATCCACAAAGAGCATAAGAGATGATATGGACTCAATTGAGTCCTATATTGACAAAGCTTCTATTTCCTATGATCTGACACATGACCTGGATGGAATCACAAGCACAACAATTGAAAACTTTCATGAGTAGTATTTCCAATTGCAAGGTCAGAAGAAAAAGATCATAACATAGTTTGGTAATCTCAGGGATTTGATGAAATCTAAGTTCATATATGTTTCTAGTGCCCTATTGAGTACCAAAAAAGATTCAAAGCTAAATCCAATACCCAACACTCCAAATGATGGTGAGGAACTCTTGATGGAGTTGGAGACTCATAGTAGAATTCTAGGGATTTCCAAGAGGATTTGGGAAGGGAAAC
Organism: Sequoia sempervirens; assembly: GCA_007258455.2. Taxonomy (NCBI): domain Eukaryota; kingdom Viridiplantae; phylum Streptophyta; class Pinopsida; order Cupressales; family Cupressaceae; genus Sequoia; species Sequoia sempervirens. Next base: position 14,805 of record VDFB02209460.1, on the reverse strand, counting down.
AAGATTGGCAAGCTCACCTTGAGAAATTGCAAGGGTCAACCTCTTCTGCTGGTTGATAGTATTTATTTTTATTTTTATGCATTCAATTTATTGTTTAGACTTTTGTGTACATATGTGGATGGTACAAGGTATGTTCCAACACAAGTTTTTGATCTAGTTGAGATAGATAGTACCCTTAGGGGGAGTCATTTAAGTTCTTAGTTTGTATATATGCATACATCAGTTAGGGGGAGAATACAAAATCATGTATAGAGAGAGAAGTTATGTAAAGATTAGAGTATATGTATGCACCCTTTTCCCTTGATGTCAAAGGGGGAGAATATTTTTGGAGATAGTTGAGGCATGCTGCCATCAATGACAAAGAGGGAGATTGTTGGAAGAATAAAGAGTCTGTCATTGATGCCTTTTTTGGCAACACAAGCATGTGGGATGAATATAAGTTGCACAGTACACAGAATGTTGTCATTGATGTCAATATTGTGATACAGTATGAAGACCATTGTGTAGATCAATTTGTATAGCTTGAGCATGTTTGAAGATAGTAATCTAGTGGATATTTGCAAGAAGGTTTGATCAGGTAAAGATAGGTGAAAATGAAATTGACTAAGTGTCAATATAGGTAATTTTGGTGTACAGGTCATCCGATTTTTGGGTTTGCATTGGTATGCTATATGAGATCTTGTTTCACACTTTTAGCATGATTTTGCTAGATGATAAAGGAACGTAAATCTATACTTTTATATTGTTTTGGGTCATGATGTTGAAGTTATGAGTAATAGTGTATTGGCTTGATAGTAACAAGTGTTTTCCAGTTCAGTGCATATGTTTTGGTGAATTCACACTTCTCTGTAGATTGGAATTTGGCTTTGTAGTTTTGTGGAGTTGTTGGCTGGTGTTAGTAGAGTGTGTATTCAAGATGGCATAGATTTTGGAGGTTCATGTGTTTGAATGTGGTTGCATAGTTGGAAAATTTTGATATTAGCTCAATACAGTGCCAACCTAATGAGTTTTGTATTTTGTGGAGATTGAATAAGTGTGATCCATTGTTTAAGAGATATTTTATGTCCATGCCAACCTATTTTAAATTGTTATGAGATTTGAGTCTTGGTGAGAAGCGTGTAAGTATGGTTATTGATCCGACGGGTTATATTTTATATAATACATCCAATTAGGCTGACCTAATTGATATTGTAGGTGTTTGTGGATGAAGTGGATATATATGTAAGATCTTTTTTAGTGTTTTGGTAGTAGTAAGATGCAGTAAGAGTTTTTAGATGTGAATTGTGTGAATATAAGGAAAATGTAGAGTAGAGCAAAGTGTTAATTTAGATTAGTATGAAGTGTATGAAGTCTATATATTGAGCTTTAATGGAACTCTACTCCAACATGTTGTAGATGCATTTTGTAATAGTTCAAATTTGGTTGTGTGCCACCACTCTCTTCTATCTTTTCTTTTCTTAGTGGTCAGTGAGTCCACTTGTAGTGAGATAATAACCAATTATAATATATTGTGAGCTAATCCTCATCGAGGTTCTTCCCATTTTAGGTTTTCCATGTAAAAATCTGGTGTTCATATGTTATGTGATGTTGTTGGTTGTTTTCATTATTTCATTCATTACTACAAATTAATATGCTATGAGAACTGAATGTTTAGATGCTTAAGTGGTTTAAAAGAATACTGATTCACCCCCTCTTAGTATTCCAAGTGTTCAATAGGTTGTTGATGATGATTGTCTCTATTTTCAGCAAAGTGGTAGTGTGTGGTTGGTTACATATGTTGAAATCAAGAAGGATGTCATGAGTTGCTATAATAGTTATTTCCTATTACTCATGAATGAGTAGATGACTATGAATGTTGTATTCACTATCTATCACTATAATTTACATAGAAGAATATCTTACAGTTAGTGTCTCAGGAAGGTGCTCTATAAAGGCTTCAAAGAATGCTCTGTATTCCTCCACTTCTTATGATTTGTTCCTATGGTTTGAAGGTTAGAAAAAGTAAAGTACTCGGTGTATGTGTTCCATCTTTTATATCTTGGATGTTATCACAAAAATATTGAGTAAGCAAAGTGGTGACTGGACTATTATAGTCATGGAAGGTTTTGAGAAAGGCCCTACATTTCTCTATAGTTATTGTTGTGGTCTTGCGGTTTGGGGGATATGTTTATAATGTCTATATGTAGTCTCTCCTTGAGTTTCATTTGTTGAATAGTACCACAAATTGAGTTGTCAAAGTTATATTTCAAGATTGTGTTGTTCGACTTTACAATAGATATTGGTTATGTATCTATTTTCTTGAGCCAAAATAATGATGTATAAAGTTGTGAAAGAAGGGCATTTAAATATTCCTGAATATCATTTTATGCTTGTAAAGTAATTTACGTGTTGCTATTTTGTTTCTCTGGTACTACTTGTGGTCTAGAGTTAATACTTCAAGGGTTGGGTGCTTTTTGTTCTAACTTAGTATTCTAAGTTGTTTTGCGCCAAGTTTTTGTGGCATGCTCCAACATAGGAATGCATTAAAATTTGAATTAGGTCTTGCTTATCTCCTGGATTAGACTATATTGAATTTCCCTTTCCTATGGATGTATTAGATCCAACTGAATATGGTCATTGCACATTTCATGTTCATACATTTTAGGATGACTGACAAGGAGAATTTTTTTTATTCTTGTGGATGGTATAAATGTAAGATCAAATGTGTGATCAAAGTGAACATGTGTTCAATGTGCGATTAATGTAATTTTATGATAACAATGAGCTAAAGATAGGGTAATGTGTGCAAATTTCTAGTGAAGTATTTTATGCATGTTGGAGGCAATGAGCCGAAAGTAGACGATCTTAAGTGGTGTGTGGAAGGAAGTGAGATGAATAAATTATGTGAGTGCTAGAGGTAGTGAGCCAAAGGAAGAAGTGCAAGTGTGAATACTGGAGGTAGTGAGCCAAAGGTAGAGTGGTATAAAAGTGTTGAAGGCAGCGTGTTGGAGGAAACAAAAGTGTTGTGGTTGTGATTTATCTTCTGATTATTCAAAGAGTTGTATTATAAGGTTGCAACCTCATTTTGTAAGTAAGAAAGGAGTTGTAAAATTCCTTAGGTTAAAGACCTTAAATGTGTTTTGGTTGATTCATTTGTGAGGCTAGATTTGGATAGTAGCTCCAAGTAGGTTTTCTCACCATGGATTTTCCCTTGTTGGGTTTTCTTGATAAATATGGTGTTATGGTTTTGTGCTCTTTCTTTGAATTTGTTATCTAATAAAGGTAGTTTTAAGTTTTTATTGACAAGTTGAAACTAAATTGATTTAAGGGATATACTAATTCACCCCCACTCTCAATATATCTCTGTGTTCTAACAATTGGTATGAGAGTTGAGTTCCTTGGTGTAGCCTAACAATTGAAGGTAGATCTTGGTTTAGAACACATGGCTCAAAAGGAGTCCTCTTCTAAGGAACTATAGTTTGATGGAAAAAAATATGCCTTCTAGAGTATGAGGATGGATACCTATCTCATGTCACTTGGTTATGATGTTTGGAGAGCTACCAAAATTATTATGTTGAACTTGCTCATCTTATCATTAATCCAAATGTAAAAAGGGCTCCTGAGAATAATGCTAAAGTAAAGAATTCTATCCTAAGTGGGTTAGAAAATTCTAAATTTTTCAAAGTGGTGCAATACAAAACTACAAAGGAGATATGGGATAAGCTCAAGAATCTCTATGAGGGAAATGACAGTGTGAAGCAAACAAAGTTGCATTATTTCAAAAAATTGTTTGAAAATCTAAAAATGAAAGAAGATAATATTTTTGGAAATTTTCTCTGAGTAGATGAAGTTGTAAATGGAAGCAGAGGTCTAGGAGATGACATAACTGACTTTGTGGTAGTCAATAAAGTTCTAAGGACTCTCCCCCAGAGGTTTGACTCAAAATTTTATGCAATTGAAGAGGCCAAGGATCTAACAAATCTTACCATGGAAGAATTATTTGTCTCTCTCACAACTTATGAGATGAGAAATGAAGTTTAGAGTACACACAAAATATAAGCTACATTCAAATTTGTGAAAAAAGAAGAGGCCTCAAGATCACCTAGTAATTCTGATGAAGAAGAGAAACTTTGTGAGAAAGATCAAGAAAGGATCAGGAAAGTACAAGGGTAAATTACCATTCAAATGATTTTATTGTGGAAGAATTGGTCACTATGTTTCTAAATGTCCTTTTAAAGAAAGTGAAAGTGGCAGCAAGGATTTCAAGAGAAACAATTTCAAAAAGAATATTCTCTAGAGAGAAGAATACTACTCCTCAGATGAAGGAGGCCATTGTACATTAGAAGACACATTGATATAGATTAATCCATGTTCATGGCTTCTGTAATACCTAGAAGTTCAAGCAGATCTATGGATGAAGAAGAAGGTGAAGTTTATTTTGAAGGTGAACTTGTCTCTACTCTTGAAGATCCTAATTGTGTAATAAAAGAAACCAAAAGGAAAAAGGATATGATTGAAGCCAAAATAAGAGAATGGAAAAATATTGAGAAGGAGATCATGTCACTCAAAAGGGAGTTAGAGAAATCTATGTTTGGAAGTCATAAAGGTGATACCAGACCTATCTCATCATGCAAGTAGATCCTCTGCAAACGGGTTTAATCATGCATTTTTGGTTACTTTTTCATTTGCAATAAGTATGGACATAAAGCTATAGAGTGAAAATTTGAAATGAATGAAAGAAATTTTGTCAGTAGAAATTATCTTGCTTCTCTAGTAGATGCCAATGTGACATTTCAGATCTATAACAATATTGGGCATATAACAAAAATTTGTGGAAGTGATTTTGCAAAATTGGAAATTAAAAAGATAGATGATGTTGAGCAAGTCAAGGAATTAAGCAAAGAAAATTCAATGGTTGTTCAGAAAACATTTCATGCTCAAGGAAAATATTATTTTTGGATAATTGATAGTGGGTGTTCAAGTCATATGACTAGTGAGAAAATAAAGTTCATTAAGTTGGTTAAATGGAATGACAGTTAGTAAAGTTTGGAGATAACTCACCAGTAAAGATCTGTGGAAAAGGCATAGTAAGTATTGATGGAAAATATAAGACTAAAGATGTTTTCTATGTTGAAGGTCTCATGCACAATCTTCTTAGTATAAGTCAATTGTGAAACAAAGGATACAACCTCTTATTTAATGAGCAAGAATGTGAAATTAGAAAAAAAAAAAAGTCTAGAAGATTGGTCGCAGAAGGTTTAAGGACTGAAGGAAACTTATAAAACCTTAAGGGTGTGAATGGAAGAAGTTGTCTTCTGGGACAAAAAAATGAATGTTGGATGTGGCATAAGAGGATGAGACACATGAACTTTGATAACGTTGTGAAGATCAGCTTCATGCATGCAGTGAGAGACATGCCAACAATTATTAAGGCTACAAGTACCATGTGTAGAGAATGTCATATTGGGAAGCAAAAAAGGATAAAGTTCAAAACTAAGGAGTATTCTACTACTATACCTATGGAGGTAATTCATATTGATCTATGCAAACATACTAGAACAAAGAGTCTTCAAGGTGAAAGGTATTTCATGTTACTTATTGATGATTTCTCTAGAATGACATGGGTTACATTCTTAAAAGAAAAATTAGAAACCTTTAGTAGATTTAAGATCTTTAAATCAATGGTTGAGAATGAAATGAATGCTAAAATCAAGTGTTTGAGGTCAGCTAGAGGTGGTGAATTCACATCATGTGAGTTTGAAGAATTTTGTGAAGAACATGGGATAAAGAGACATTATTCTACTGCTAGAACACCTCAACGCAATGGAGTAGTGGAAAGGAAGAATAGAACTATTGAAGAGATGGCTAGAACAATGTTGAATGAAGCCAAATTTATTGATGTGTATTAGACCGAAGAAATTCATACTGTTATCTACATCCTTAATAGAATTCAGTTGAGGGTATATTGCACCAAAAATCCCTATGAGATTTGGTATGGGAGACCAACTATTGTCAAATATTTTAGAATCTTTGGAAGCAAATGCTTCATTAGGAGAGATGAAGAAGGTAATTGGGAAAGATTGGTTCAAGATTAGATGAAAGAATCTTTCTTGTATATTGAGGAAGGTGGTTGAAAGTACAAATGTTAGAGTGTATGAAGAATTTCATGAAAGCACACATGTGCAAGAGTATTGCTAGATTGATGAATCTACCTACATAGAGGAAGAAGAAGTTAATGAAAAGAAGGAAGCTCAAGAGAAAGTCACCAAGACTCCTGCCAAGTATGTTCAAAGGAATCATTTAGAAGATCAGATCATTCGAGACAAGAATGAAGGAACACAAACAAGAAGAAGGTTTGCAAAAGTAAATGAACATGTGAAATTTTCTCTACTATCAAGAATTGAACCAAATACTTTTGTTGATGCTAGAAAAGATGAAGGATGGATTCAGGCTATGGAAGAAGAACTAAATCAGATTGAAAATAATTTGACTTGGGAATTGGTTCCAAGGCATATAGACAAGAATGCAATTGGAACAAAATGGGTGTTCAAGAACAAACTAAATGAATATGGAGAGGTTGTAAGAAACAAAGCAAGGTTGGTTTGCAAAGGATATTCACAAGTGGAAGGAATTGACTTTAAAGAAACATTTGCTCTGGTGGTAAGAATGGAGGCTGTTAGAATGTTCCTTACATTTTTTTGTGTACAAGAATTTTAAGGTTTATTAGATGGATGTGAAATTTTCCTTCCTAAATGGTGAGTTGGAAGAAGTATATATAGAACAGCCTAATGGATTTCATCTATCACCAGATTTGGGAATGGTATGTAGAATTAAGAAGGCTTTGTATGGTCTTAAGCAAGACCCCAAGGCTTGGTATGCAAGGTTGGACAAGTGCCTTTGTTAGCAAGGCTTTAAGAAAGGTACCATAGATAGTAATTTGTGCATCAAATTAAAGGATTAAAGGATTCTAATTTTTGTGGTGTATGTGGATGATATAATCTTTGGAGGTAATGATGAAATGTGTAAGAAGTTTGCTGAAGAAATGTAGAAGGAATTTGAAATGTCTATGTTAGGTGATATGTCTTTCTTTCTTGGACTTTGAATCATACATTCAGATTATGGAATTTTCATCCCTCAAGCAAAATATGTTAAGGGAATGCTAAAGAAGTTTGGTATGGAAGAATGTAAACCAGTGAGTACTCTAATGGTAACTAGTTTCCATTTGAGTAAGGATGATGTGTCACCAAAGGTTGATCAGACTTTGTATAGATCTATGGTTGGAGGCCTACTGTATTTAATTGCTTCAAGGCTTGATATTATGTAGTCAATTTGCTTAGTTGCAAGGATTGAAGATGATCCAAAAGAAACTCATGTAAAGGTTGTCAAGAGGATTTTTAGATATTTGAAGAGCACTCTAGAATATGGAATGTGGTATCAAAAGGGTAATGATTTTTCTTTGAATGCTTATACTAATGTTGATTGGGTTGGTAGTGTTGATGATAGAAGAAGTACCAGTGGTAGGGATTTCTTTCTAGGAGACAAATTGGTCTCTTGGTTTAGCAAGAAATAGGACTCAATGTCCTTGTCAATAACAAAAGCAAAGTATATTGTTGCAACATCTTACTGCACTCAAGTGTTGTGGATGAAGAAAACCTTGAAGTACATCAAGGTGATGTATGATGAGTCAATCCAATTTTGTGTGACAATACAAGCACCATTAATATTTTAAAGAATCTAGTGATGCATTCTAGAAAAAAACACATATCTATCAGATATCACTTCTTAAGAGAGAAATTTGTTGATTAGGAAGTAAGATTGGAGTATATGCCCACAGAGGAACAAATTGTAGATATATTCACAAAGGGGATTTCAAAGGATACCTTTGAGTATCTCAGAAAAAAAGCTAGGGGTTGTTGCCTCTCCTTCTAATTAGATGCATATTGGTGCATCTATCTAGGGGGAGAAATTCAAGACACATTTTAATCCTTGGATTGATGAAGGATACCTCTCAGGAGGAGCAGGTAGAAGAATGTTGAAGTTTGTGCAGATAGGGGGCTCCTGTATGCATGGAAAGCTTGGTTGCAGAACATTTTCCCTTTTTCCTTTATATCAAAGGACATATAGAGAAAGGAGATGGAGGAAGGGGAGGATATTGCATATATTATTAATGTTTCTCTTGTTGGTGTTTCCATCAATACCAAAGGGGGATATTGTTGCAAGTATTTTGCAGATTTTGTTATTGATGTCAATAGTATGGAGTTTACTAGTTTTCACTGATGTCAATCAGTATGGAGGTTGTTGATGATGATTGTCTCTATTGTCAGCAAAGTGGTAGTGTGTGGTTGGTTGCATATGCTACAATCAGGAAGGATTACATGAGTTGTTATAATAGCTATTTCCTATTACTCATGCATGGGTATATGACTCTATGAATGTTCTATTCACTGTCTGCTGCTGTAATTTGCATAGAAGAATCTCTTATAGTTAGTGGCTTATGAAGGTGCTTTGAAAAGGCTTCAAAAAATGCTTTGCATTCCTTTTATTTTTTTATGACTTGTTCATGTGGTTTGAAATTTTGAAAAATTCAATTATTCAAAATATGTGTTCTAGTTTTCAGATCTTGGATGTTATTTCTGAAATTTATTGAGTAAGCATAGTGATGACTGAACTGTTATAGTCATGGAAGGTTCTGAGAAAGGCCCCACATTTATTCACAATTGATATTGTGGTCTTGTGGTTTGGGGGACATGTTTCTAATGTATATCTATTATCTTTCCTCAAGTTTCAGTTGCTAAAGAGTACCACAAGTTGAGTTGTCAAAGTTATATCCCAAGACTGTGTTGTATAGGTTTGCAATAGATATTGGTTCTATATAGATTTGCTTGCTTAAGCATACTGATGCATAAAGTTGTGAAAGAAGTGCATGTAAATATTCCTAAATATCATTTGATGCTTGTTAAGTAATCCACAGGTTGATATTTTTTTTCTCTAGTACCGATTGTGGTTTAGATTTAATACTGCAGGGGTTGAGTGTTTGATGGGCTGAATTAGTATTGTAAGTTGTTTGTGCCAAGTTTTTGTGGCATGCACTAGCATAGGGATACATGTAGATTTAAATTAGGTCATGCTTATCTTTAGTTTTGATCTCATTGGATTTCCCTTTCACATATGTATTGGATCCGACTCAATTGTTAAGGTTGAAGTAGATTGGAGCAATAAACATTAACAAAAATATCTAGATTAAATAACCCAGAAATAACAATGAAGAATAATAAAAAAGAGATCAACACAAAATTTTAATGTGGTTCACCCAATATGGGCTACATCCACAGAAACTCAGCCATCCAATGATTTTATTATCCAATGTAAAATAGATTACAATCTTGCAAATACCATCCCACAATATACATCCCAACTGCTTATAACAAGATTTTTGGAAGCTTCTAGAATTAGGGTTTTACAAAGTTGTTTTTCATTTTTCTATTAACAAAAATTAACTACCAATCTTTCGATGGGAAAAAAAGGGAAATTTTTTTTTTGGGGGCTGCGCCCTTGAACCCTTGCTTGGGGCTCACCCTGTCCCTGAGCCTCAGTGAAGATATCTAAAGAGTGTACAATATTTGCATGATCAATCAACACATACCAACAATCTCCCACTTGGAGATTGATCAGGCTCCACATCAAACAATCTCCTACTTGGAGACTGATCCTGGATGACACCATTCTACTTGCAACTCCCATTGGATTATAGGTTTGGCTGGTTTCTTATGTCCACCATTATTAGTCATGAAGGCAAAAAAAAAATGATGAGGAAATCAGTTTCTCCCGTGTAACTGCCTTTGTAAACATATTTGTAGGATTCTCACTTGTGTGAATTTTCTCCAGCTTTAACTGTCCATCCTCCAAAACTAACCGAATGAAGTGGTATTTGAGTTGTATGTGCTTAGTTTTTGAATGCAAAGCTGAATTCTTAGCAAGATGAATGACACTCTGGCTATCAGTGTACAAAGGGCTATCTTCTTGTCATTCTCCCAATTCCTCTAGAAAATGTTGTAACCAAATCATCTCCTTGCTAGCTTCCGTAGTAACAACATACTCAACTTTAGTGGTTGAAAGAACAACAACTTTAAGAAAAATACATATCTTTTGACATAAGAAAAATAAGAAAATTCATAATGATTCTCACATATTATATGAGGTGCGACTAACAAAATAAATACTCTTTCTATTATCATATCTGAGATACAAACAAATAATCCATTGAGATTTTTTTCCAAAGACAATTACTTTTTATAGACCAAAATTCCATTGCAAGGGAAAGCAGATCTTTTGATGGTTATAAATGAATAATTATGAATTAGTAGTTGGCTGATTACAACTATGCAATCATACAACCATAATCCAATGAACTATAGTGTGGTATCCAAGGCTCTATAAGGTTTTAAAATTACTCAACAAAGTTGATACTCCTTAAATTAGTATGATATGCATAACAATGATATTTATACGAAAATACCAAGAATATGTGTCGAGAAAGTTATCACATTATTTGCAAAAAAGAAAAAAATAGCATTTTATAACTTTGTGCTACTTCCAAATGGTAGGAACTGGCTAAGTGGAAACATGTACATAGTTTATCCAACAAAAAATATCAGCATACACATCCTCAATAATAGAATTTCCAAAGACACAATAAGAATATTTGATTTATAAATTTTCTTAGTGAATATACATTTTCAACTTGGGATTTTTGTTAGAAAGTTAGCAATGATAAAGAATGAATGCAAACTAATTACGGTTTGTTCAAGTCCCTAAGAAAAGGCATTCATTGTGTACTACAAACAACACTAATTCATTATAAAGGATCCCAATACAAACTCATTACAGTTAATTGTAATATATATATATATATATATATATATATATGAATTTATCAAGTGTACACTCAAGAAATAAATTATACCAATGTCCAAAAGTAGCAACTAAGAACCATAAATATAATTGACACTATTAATATGGATTTTACCAATTGCATCAAATAAAATTGAGTATACAAGTCTACAATGGTCTATGTAGTAAAATTTTGATTGAAGCATTTGTGCTTTAAAATAAACTTGTAATAAAAAGATTGAAGAGATTATGATAAGTGAGGCCATGTTAGATCACAAAGAAAAAACAAGAAGAGCATGCAAATTTTGGTAACAAACAATCCATTAACATAAATGCTCACTCTCCCACATAGAACATGGATCCCATCATAAGCAAACGTATATACAACACTATAGTTATCCATGGTGTAATAGCTATGGTCATAAAGATAGGAGTGAGAAAAGTTGAAATAAAATTTAAGGTGTGTCATAAATTAAAGTGAAAAGAATCAATTAGATGAAATATGAAAAAAGAGCTTATTTTGTTCTAATTTTATTAAAATAAAATTTTATAAGGTAGAGAGTAGGGAAAAATGGTTAAATGAAAGTAGAATTTAGAAAGAGGAAGTAGTTTAAGCTTTAGGAGCTTTAGAAATGTTGTAATATTTATTATTCATTGAGGTGATTTGATCAATAGATGCATTAGTATATAATAAATAAATTTAATAATTTATATTATTGAAATTATTCTACATTTGCATTTCAAAGTCTTTTCATATATATATATATTTAATGAGAGTATGTTCATTTATATACCCAAATCAAATAGAAGACATATATATATATATCTTAATATGGTAAATTTTATGGAGTTATAATTAGTCACTGAAATCGTAATAGATTCAATCAAGAAGAAAGCTAGATAAATGGATGATAAAGATCATGAAGCATAATTCTTTCTTTTGAACAAAATAATAATAAATAGATGTAAGTCACTTCTCATAAACAAAGGGTTACCTATGAGGATGTTATTTGCATTTAAATCCAACCAATAAACCAACTAGCAACCTAGTCAATATCTATGAGTCACATTGAATTGAAAGCACCATGGGATTAGTCAATAAAGAGTATCACCTCACAAAAAGGAATACTTTAAAATTTATTTTATCTATTTCATCTATGGTTGTTCACTAGCCATTGAAACATCCTATCTAGTAGTTCATCTATTATACAAGCATTGTTAGAAAGTTCTTCAAAAGTTTTATTCTTATTTCTAGTTTATTTATTATAAATTTTTAAATGTCATAGAAAGTCTAGTTTTGAGTGAGAGAACCCTAAATATCAAATTTGAATATGGTTTTGGATGATTCACAAAGATCTTGGAACATTGGTTTATCTATCACAAGAATTCAAATAAGAGATGATCATTTTAGTGGTATTAAGTTCATATCTCTATTTGGATAGTACCCTCTTATTTTAAGTTGTCTTTGAAATAAGAGTTAGTGTATTCAAATTTTAGGATATAAGTTGTATATCCATACTAATTTTTAATTATTTTTCTATTTATTTTGAGTGATTTTACAATGCTTGTTATATTTTTCCAAAATCAACATCTATATTTGTTTAATGTAAGTTACATTATGGGCCCATAACCCATAGGTCCTTGGATTCACATCTTAAACTTGCATAAATGACACTATGTTTAGAATAATTTGGTGAGAATAACATATTTATAGGATATGAAACCAAATAGGCTCTTTTAGGGTCAAACATTGGGATTCCAATTTGTTACAAGGGGAGAAATGACCTCTAAAAATTTTAAATACATATTTTCATAGTGGAAAAATGGTTATGTATAGTTATGCCACATATGTGGGTTAGATTGACCAAATATATTAAAAAATTTATTTGATGATGTCTAAATGAAAATTCTATCTAGTTGTAACAATATTTTGATATTGGTGTCATAGTCAAATTGACAAATATTGTACTACATGTGCAAATGAAAATGGTAAACCCAACAAAAGAATTATATATGGTCCCTTGGGATCACTACTCTAGAACTTTCCTATGGGGAACCTCCTTTCATAGAACATGGGCCTTGATGTGTCAACAAGAAAAGAGATGGGTTAGATATAGATACCGAATGAATTATAGTTTTTATTCTAGGTGGGTGCACTCTAGTTAAATTAAATGAAAGATTAGTTCTAATGTTTCTCTATGAAGTACTCTATGCATGTTAATAATTTATTATTTCTCTATTCATGTTAAATATTATCATATTTTATTCTATTATACTTTGTTATTGGACTTGATCAACCAAATAACTTTGTACTTGTGTCTAATAAAATATTGCATATAAAAGATATGAATGAAGAGAAATTGATTTATCCTAGAATGAACATCTAGAATCAGTAGGTGCCTTTCGTAAGCTATGTTTTTTCAATGAACCTCAAATAACACGTACTACTATGCCATAAAGTGAAATTGGACATAGTTTATTTCCCACCATTAATCCTTAGAGGAAAGTTCATGCAAGATCAACCAGTTTCAACAACATGCATTACACAAATTCAATAAATAGAATCAATAAACTTGATAGATAAAGGAAAAGACATGAACACACAGATTTACGTGGGGGTAACCCTTTCGGATAAAAAACCTGACCCTCCAAAAGAATTGATCTCCATTGTATTATTCAGCAACAAAATACATAGTTACATTATGAAGAATATATACATTGAATATTTGTTTCTTCAATTATTGATCAGGTTTTCCGAAGTTGTGATGTAGATGTATCTCATGCTACTTAGGACAATAGCTAATTTACAAGGGGAGAAATGTTATGCGACTTTTTCCCCAAGAGAAGAGAACTTTATGAAATAAACATTTACAATTAAAAGGGAGATAGACTAAAGGATATTATGATCCTTTGGTTAAACGAGAGATTATATATATATAACTCTTTTAAAAGGGAGAGGAATAATTATTAAAAGAAAAATTTTGTGAAAGGGTGCAATGGTTGGAAACCACCCCTTAAGGCATATATAAAGCATGTATGTGAGACTTGGAAAGACATGGAGAATATTCAAGGAAGAAGAAAGTGGTTTGGTGAGCTATGAGTATTGGAGAAGGGGACACACAAAGTGTGTCTAACTCAGGGTACAAAGTGTAAGAAAGATAAGGTAGTGGAACAACTTCCTACACTAATCTTGAGAGGTGGATAATGCAAAAAATTATAAATCTTTATAACAGTTACAAAAACCTAAACATAAATAAATATAAATATCATGCATACCACAACACAATGATTTGCATGGGAAAAATCCTTTTCTAGAGAAAAACCCCACACTCTGAAAGTTGCCCAATATATTATTTAGAAATCTTAAAGATTACAATATACTTGTAGAGCAAGCTTCTCACAGGAGTATCACCAACAAGAGATCTAGAGGCAACACGACCACTATCAAGCTCTCAAAAGACATCACAATACATAGTCATAATACAAAACCCTCATACAATAGGGTTGCAATCTAAGGCAAGTCTATTGGCATAATATTGTCATTGATGTCAAAAGGGATGTCATTGATCTTAGTGGATCAAATTTTGGAAGAGTCAACGAAGGATGATGGAGAGAAGAGTATGTTTTTCAAATATTGCAAAGTTTCTCAAATGTTGCAATGTTGTCATGTTGTTGCAAAGGTCATTTCTAGAAGTCAGAGGAGAAAGCTAAGGTCAGATTCGTTATGGGTTTTCCAAAAGGTTTCGATTGGTGTGGTTTGCATGATCATATGACATGTAATATGCTCAAAAAAGAATTATCTATGTTCCCTAGTTAAATTAGGGTTTTGCAGTTAAACCCTAAGGTGTTGTAGTCATGACATTGATAAGGTTTTATGGTTTTGCATTGAGTGGATGTTGGCACACACAGGTTGCTTAAGTTATTACTTAAGCCATC